>VDFB02346814.1:0-152273 GCA_007258455.2 Sequoia sempervirens | reverse complement strand
ATCTAATTTCTCTAGGATCCATTTGATCATATTCTTCCTCTTCCACTTCCTCTTCAGTTTCATCTTCACTATCATCTCTTTCTCGATGTACTTATCTCCTACGAACCTCTTCCTGCAAAGTTTCCAACTGCCTTATGAGGGCTCTAATTTCATATCTAGGAGGATCTCTTCCTCCACCACCTCTGCGTCTATCTCTACCATGCTAGGAAAGTCTAGGAGGCATTTTGAACTCAACCTAGACTCACATGTTCTGTTGCAAACTACCTCCCTTTAGTGCTCTGTTTATAGACTCAAGACAACCTACTCTGATACCACATGATGAAGGGTACTCCCCTTACCATCTCAACCTCACAACAACAACTCAGAGAGCACAACCAATATGCAGGAAGAAAACAAAGAGATTTTATTGTTATTGGAATGGAAAATAAAATTACATTACATGGGCTTGATTACAAAAACATTGGTCAAACATGTAAATCAGGGCCTTCAAACCTTGATCCATGATCTCCTGACACACATCCTATTTTGTTGCTCCCTATCTCCTCCTTCTGGTTGGTTTTATCTTAGCGGTTGCCTTAGTAACGCCACCATCATCCAATGAACATCATTCCCGAGACCTATGCTTGATCATTAGATTGACACCATTCACTTTAGGGTTTTCTTTAATCACCACCGCAAGATTTATATTTTAGTCGCTTCATAAAACATTGACCCAAAAATTGCATATTGCTACTCTTCACCAATCATTCAATTCACAATAGTAATGTTAATTGATACAGTGATCACCATTCGATCTTTACCGCAATACTGTCAATACCAACTTGAACAATCATGGTGTTGCACTTAACCTTCATCACCCTGCTAGTTATCACTTCCCCACATGGTACCACTCCACTGTGGTCCATCCAAATGACCATTGTAGTTTCTATGGGTTACCACTATAGCGTAGCCCCCCTCATTGGACTGTCGTGGGATTGGAGGCTCTATACCACCATACTGCAGAATCCCTCATGGATTGTCATGGGATTGCGGGCTTCCCCATTCTTCATACCAAACCGATAGACTTACCTTCAAGCCGCGAAGAGCAAAAGGTACATTGGATCATCAAAATTTGGAGTTTGTTCCTCCTTCATGTTGCTTACCATCTTCTGTCCTTTCAGATGTCAGGGTTTCCAGTTCCCAAATACATCATACATCTTTAGCAGTTAAGTCAAGGTTTAAGGCTTAACGTTGAAGCCCAATGTCCGACTGTTCACAACATCGAGTACACCTCAAGCCCGAACTCCAAAACCTAAACTTCCATAGTCCTTCATAGTTAGAAAAATTAAGCCAATTTAACCCTTATTGAAAAGAAACAACACAGATCTTTTTGGTTGATGCAAGATTTCTCTTACACCTTGGATGCTCCTACATCAAATTTATCCTAGAGATCCACTTATGCATAATTTCCATAGTTTTTCTCTATCTCTTGCCACCCTATTTATTTCCTTATCAAGGTTAGAATAATGTCTATGAAAATTTTCCAATCTTATCAAAGTTTTAGACATTAGATTCCCCAAAATGTTTGACACAATATGAAACATGCCTTCATGTTGGTCATTTTGAATACCCTTCAATCTATCTTCCAACACCTTAATCTTTTCCTCGAGCTCTTGATTCTCTCTAATCAAATCTTATGCTAGTGGTGTTGAAGAAGAGTTGGATCCTTGTGTGTCTGATGGAGGGGGTGTTACCTAGGATTATTTTATTTTCAATTTATTATACTCTGTTGTAAGTGCTATATGATCTTTTAATAATTTGTCATACTTACTTTGTAGAGCCTTTGCAATAGCCTCACCAAATATAGTAGTATCCAATACTAATGCAGCAACTTTAGTAGTTATGGTGTCATATACCTTCTTTATTTCAAGTCCTCCTTTTATATCTTAGGCTACTTCTACAACTTGAGGTTTGTTAGTGTTGGGAGGAAGGGCCCAAATTGCAAGGTTTTTCCATTTTGTATTGAACCCTGACCCTGGTAATGTTGAATGTGCATGATCCTTTGAAGAAAGGACTTCCTCATCCTTCCTCCTTATTGTGTCAAAGGAAATAGCCAAGGCAATGTCCCACTCTGGGAGTAGTAACAATCCACTATCCCTTACCAATTTTCTCCCTTCTTTTGAAGTGATGTTCCTGTAATCAAAATTCATCTATGTCAGTACTTTCTTTGTAACTTCTTCATATCTCTCCCTAGGAACTTTTTCATTTGCTTGCTTAAGCCTTTTGAAGTATTCATCCCTTTTTACCTTAAAACAAAATCTTTAAACTATTTGGTCTTCACAAATTCATTATTTTTGGGATTATGGTTTCTCAACATTAGATTTCTAATATGTTTAATTTAATGTATTATTGTATTTATTGGTATTATTTAATTGCCTATTTTGTCATGTCATAAATTGGGACCCATCGACTACCTGGCATTCTCGTTGGAGGTGACTGGATGACACATCATCATCCCAAGTGGAGATAGGTGTACCACTTTGGAATCTTTGACTTATGAGAGATTTTATGACATGTCATAAGGCATCTTTGTACATGGAGAAATTTGGTGCCCAAGTTGGGTTATGACAAGCTGTAAGAGAATTAGATATTTTGGTCAAATATGACAGATTCTATGACGAATGCTATGGCATATTTTATGGTAGATTTATGATGGACTTTATGATAGTTGTAAGGCATCTATCATAGGGAATTAATAGCATATTTTGGGTGCCCAAGATTGATGAGAGAATATTGCTTGTTAAGACAGTTGTAAGAGGTGTAAGGGAATATTGTACAAGTGTCCAAATGCATGTCTATGGCATGGGATATTATGCCCATCCTCTTCTAGATTCTTCTTCTAGCTTGTATCTCTCTATATATTATATTCCTTGCATTGTAGAATGCATATTTTTGTTTGCAGGTAACGAAGTGCTACCAGATTCACTCTAGGATAGGTGTATACTTTGAAAAACTTGTTGAAGAATATTTGTACTTGGGCTTGCATTTAATCTCTATTTTGGATAATACAATAGTACTATGCTTTTGGAGGGTGGAGTTTTTTACCCAAAAGGGTTTTCCCCATGTATATTTGGTGTCATTGTTTTATGTGTTCTTGTTCTTTTACCTTCTTTCTCTCCGTGTGTTTCTATTATCGTAACTGTATAAGGTGTTAACTTTTTTATAACTCTCCCCTACTTAGATTAGTGTAGGAATTTGTTTCTGCTCTCCTGGATTCCTTTCAATTATCTTCAATGAATTTTTGGCAAGCCAATGCCCTAATATCATTTGTATTATCCCTTCCATCTTTGATATCAATATCTAGCTTGCTTTAAGGAAATATGATTTCAGATTCTCTCTAAGGAGAAGGAATTTTTTTATTCACCTCCTCCTTGGTTACTTCAACCTCATCTTCCTCATCAGACCCAATAGGATAACCAACCAATGTTTTTTGATCAATTCTTCTCCTTTTATGTGGTTGTTCTTGTTGAGGGGATTCTATAATGATCACATGTGGAGGGGATAGAGGTGCTTCTGGGGGAGATGGTGGTGGTTTTGCATGAGGAGGAGAGGGTTGAGCAGGCTCTCTTATTAGATGTCCCTTTGACCTTCTTTTGAAATAATAAACAAATGGGCTAGAGGAGTTGATAGGTGGGCCTATCTTCAAGTTTTGAGGCATTTCCAATTATCCTATCAAAATTTTTGCAAGATCATTTGAATTCTTGCAATTGGATCACTTATCTCAGAAAATACACCTTGATAATCAAGATTAATTTTTCCTGTAGCATCTTCAGATTTCTTGATGTTGTCCATTTGACCTTTGTATCATTTGCTTCTTTTTCATCCTTGCAATTTTTGATGAAATCTTCACTGAAGTAGACCTTATGCTGAAAGGTTCATCTCTTTATGTTTACCCTGATTTGATTAATGAAACCCTATGGATCAAAGGCTCTTGAAATTTCTTGAGCCATCTTATATTTGTTCAATGTTGGGTATAATTGATCCAGTCCCTCTTTATTAATAGTGAAGTAAAAAAACTATAGAATAAGGGAAGAATAAACCCTTCTTTTTCCCTCCTAGATGAAGCTTATCTGTTTCACCGAGCTTCCATATGACTTCCAAAAAAGGTATTCTAAATGACACAAACTTTGGAAGAATGTGCATCCCAACATGACACCCATATATTCTCAAAATGTGGAGTCAGTATGGAGATAATAATCTCCCCAATTATGTTGCACTCCCAACTATAGTCTTCTATCTTTAGGTCTTAAGAAATCCTAGATTTATTTTTGTACTATGACCTCTTGTAACTATTGTCATTTCATGCCACCCTTTGAAATATTAAATCTATTATTTTCTACCCATATATTATGGAAAATAGAAACTCATCCTTCTCGTGAATTTAATGTCCCTCTTAGCAATCTACAATTGTAGAGTTCCTTCTCACACACCTAAAAAAATCCTTAGAGACTTTGAGACAATCTTAACCACTTCCAACCCTTTTATAGCCTCTTTAACATTTGCGGTTCTTCTACAAATAATCTCGTTGCTATACCAAATGATGTAGTCTAAATATGGGGGTCATATCAAGTAAGAAAAATATAGCAACCAACAATACAATTTTGACATAATAACAATTTATTTTGAATTTTATTTAAATTCTATAAACAAACAACCTTTACAACCTTTATAGGAGTACAATCAGTTTCTCATTCAATTAAAATCACCTTGAAAAAAAATCTCAATTTTAATCCTTCCAATATCCCCCTTCCAAATACCTCTCTAAAGATTACAACTTTCCTTTATAATTTGGGCTCAAAGGAAGTTAAATTGTTTCAAGATTAACAGTTAAAAGTATTGGAGCTGCCAAGACTTGAAAACTCAAAAAAATCCACAAATGAACATATGAAAAATGAGAAAATATCATAAGAATGTGATGTGTTGAAATGTATAAATGAGCCTTGCTTATAAAGGAAAAAAAGAAGAGGTGAGAGGTAGGATTCAAACTTTGACTACCCATCCAAGTATGAAACAAGTGTAGGACTCTATGGACAAGTGTTGAAACACTTGTGAGTCTACATGAGGTGACACAAAAGTCTAAATAACCTCTAAGTGATTTTAAGTGTAGTATGAATAAGACTTTACTAAGTATGCTAAAAGCTAACTAGTTTGATAATACCTCTTTTCACACTAACACCCCCCTTAATTGATAATTAAGGAGTAAGGCTAAACATTGAAAAGATGAGTCCCAACAACAAATCTTGATAAGGTACTCATGTACAATAATGATCTCTCACAAATAGAGAAAAGGGAGAAAACCAAATGGAAACAAAACTCCCCTCCAAAAGAGAGAAAGAGAAGGATAAGACTATCGAACACATCAAAATACTAAGAGGGGGGTAAATTGGCATATACTAAAACTTAAACAATTCCATTTGCAGATTTAAACATCAAATCACATTAATTGAAAGAAGAGCATAAATGAAAACATGCACTTTCCAAGGACACCAATATTTTTATGTGGAAAACCTAATGAGGGAAAAACCATGGTGAGAGTTAACTCACAATATATGAAGCTCACTGCTTACAAAAATTACGTGTTAAGGCTTACTACCTTTGGACTTGCAGGCTAAGGTGCACAACCTTAGGGAAAGATACAAGGACCTACTAAAGAGGCTCATTGCCTGATAGCAGGATACATGAAAATTACAATGAGAACATGAACATGAACTTCTATAAAAGAAGAATCCAATATATGTTGATGTTACAATCCCTTTTTCACAAATTACTCCATCATATTGACTTACAATCCTTCATCCAATCGATTTACAGCTAATTTTTTTCTTCTATAAATACCCCTCTACAACAACTCAAAACAAAAATTAGGTCGGCTCCAAGATGACCTATTAAATGAAATGAGTAATACTACATAGGTCAGTTTCACATATATGTATTATGAAGAGAAAATAAGTTTCAAATCAACACACGACTTAACAAGCCCCAAATACATCATAACGCATCCTCCAAAGCAAAATTAATTAATCAGGATCAACCACAAATGAAGGGAACAAGACTATTAGACCAATCAACATCAATACTACCAAAACTACTAACTATTCATCATTACACCACCAAGGAGAAACCAAAAACATCATACAAGCCAAGATGTGAAAAGTATAGTCTATGCACAATATCTCTTCAACCTTATTTTGAAGTATATGATCATTATGAGCTAGCATAAGAAGAGAACCATATTGAGCCGATGAAAATAAAACATCCCATAAAGACTATAACACTTCAAAACTTAGGATATTGCATTGATTTACACCAAAATATCAAGGATGAACCCATACAATTTTTTGAGCATATTCCCAACTCTGCACAACCACATCTATTTGTAGAGCATTCCAATAAACCTTCATCAACACTTTACTCTTCCAGAGCTCAGACCGGAACTTTGTCACTTATAACTTTTACTGTAGAAGGTGTAATGACTTGAATTATTGAATATAAAACTTTCAAATATAAACCATCTTATCTTTTGAAATGCAAGGAAAAAGATTGCTTTGTGGAAGGATGCAGACCAAATTACCATGAATTTGTCTTAGAGTATACATTGTGAATACCTTAGAAAAAATTCTGCAACTTATCTCCATGTGTGGTACACCAAACAAGAATGATGTTAATGAAAATATATTGTAAACACATTAGAACATGTGTACCTATCCTCGTATCATGCTTAGATACCAAGTTGATCACCATACTTTCATATATTGCATTAGTGACTTGTACCAATAGATATCTCTACACATCAACTAACTTAAGAATATATACAATATTCAACACACACATTTGACATCAATGAAAACACATATTGAGTTGACATCAATGATAATACCTATTTCCAACAAATACCTCCTAAAAATATATCTCATGAAGATAGGAAAATGATGATGAAGAACTCTTAAAGCATGTTGAAATTGTAAACTCTTCCAAAGATGAATTGGTGTTTGTTGGAACCAATGGACCTCCAATAAATGTAGATCAAGATAAGGGATATAAAACATTACATGAGTGAACATATAAAACACTACTCAACCATGAATACACAAATGACACAAAGACAATCAAACTCTGTGAAGTTGAAGATGTAGATAATGATTCTGTAGTGTGATAAAAAATACATGAGTGACATGTAGTGCACTACTAAAATATGCATCATAGTACTAGAATCTCACAAAATATAATCCACTTAAATAATCCCCTCATAGGAGAGATAAAGATAGAAGGTCTATGAGACCACCCCCAAAATTAGAAGGTTCCTCCACTGCTCCATTGAAAAAGGAAGCATTAGCATAACACTATGATAATTCCCCCCTTAATGTTGATGAGGAAAGGTATAGGTAGACCAAATAAAATTGGGCACAAAAGTGTGTATAGGAATGTAGACCAACCATCAGGTCCAAAAAGATGTACAAGAAACTGAAAAAGGGTTTGCATCAAGGCACACATGTATGAGGCAAGAATCATGATGATCCATTGTTGTGATGGAAAATCAAGGAACTACACAACCCCCATTACACTTTATAATTTAGTGTAAGTAAAAAATTATGACATGTCCCCAATTTGGAGCAATAAGGAGAATTTATTAAATTAATTATTTATAAGGTTATTAAATAAATAAATATTAAAAAGTAACCTTATATTTAATTAATTTAATATCAAAGTGGCTAAAAATAAAATAATATCAAAAAGTCACTTAAGAGAATAAAATAATATTTTATTCTAGAAGCTTCTTGAAAATACTTGTGAATTCTTTATAAGGGGCTTTGGAGGGCATTTGAGAGCATCCTAGATTGAATACATTTTCTGAATATTGGAGAGCTTGAATGCTTGACACAGCTGGAGAAGTTGAATTCTCTAAGTTTGCTAGTTTCGATTGTGTAACACCAGCCCTAGCTAGATATTGGAGAAAGTTATCTCAGACTTTCTAATTGTGCCTACAACTTCAAAATTTTGTGGCTTCTAGCCAAATTTTGATGGTGGAGAAGAAATCAATTTTGGAATTAATTTGCAGAATTTTATTTGAAGATTTTCAATCTTGAGAAGGAGTTTTTGATGAAGAAGAGAAATTCGATTCTTGGAAGGAAATTACAAATTTATTGAATGATTCCAATCCTTGCTAATAGGACAATTTTGCTGTTGGAGAAGATAGTTCTTGGTGAATTTGAATCTGTTGCTCATTGATCATAATTTCTAAAGATGGCACCTCAATTTGGGCGCATGAAGATAAGGGGTGATTTTGATCCATAAAGGCTCCATAAATTCTGATAAAATTTGAGGAAGGTTGATTGTCACCTAGAAGGACAAGTGCAGCATCTGAGAGGTCAAATACAACTATTCCAAGGAGATTTGAATATTCTTACGTCTGCTGCTACATATACCAGGTTCCTTCAAAAGTTGTTAATGTAATGCATGTTAGTTTATAGTTCATATAGGAGATATTGGTTGTTGTATCAACATTTAGAAATTGTAATCACAAGTCATTGTAAGACAAAGATACTGCATTTGAAGGCTGTAATATATATAATCGAATTGCGTTTTGTTTTCAGTCTTAGATTGTACTCTTCATCATTGGCAATACAAATTGGAGGCATAAGGAGTTTGGCTGCAATATGTATGAAAAAATTTCATAGTGTTGTAGATGGTTACTTGCATTAGAAAATTTCATGAAAAGTGTTTGTTAAAATGTCCCTTCTATGTAATTTCATTTCTCTAAATTAGTATGCATGCCATGTGTTTGTGAAAATGTACCTTGGCTATAGGTTTGCATTTTACACCAGCATTTCATATATATGCATTTGAAAATACAAAAAGAAAGTGCATATCATCTTAGGTACTTGTTTAGTTTCATTTGCAATTAGTTTTCAAGATTCCAATCAGCATTGGCATCAATTCAAATCAAGCAAACTGAAACTGAAACTCAGAACCAGATAGAACAAGGTTGCATACAAAGTGTTTGTCAAATTGTCCAAGGTAGAAAATTAGACTTTTTACATCAGATTTGGCAAGGAAATTTACAGTGGTATCAGAGCTTCCATTCCTACTGGCCTGTGTGGGTTATGAGTGAAGAATTTCCAAACATTCCATATATTGATCCATTGGACAACATTTATAGTAGGTTGAAAAAGGGTTTAAGTCCATTTGAACTCATGGGAGAAAGTAGCATTCATAACATGCTTAGTGACCTTGCTAGAGGCCAACAAGAGATAAGGGAAGAAATGGCTCTAGGAAGGCAAGAGTTGACACAAATTCTCAGACAACTTGTGAATAATAATAAAAACAGGAACAACAGGAAAAATAGTCAGAATGGTGGTCATGACAACAATGATTTAGCTTAGAGAAATGTTAGGACAACCAGCAGAGTGACTCTGAGGCCCCTTATGCCTCAATTCTTGGGCGATCAAGTTGATACGAATTAGGAGCAACAAGAACATGAGGAAGGATTCTCAAATTATTTGAGAGAGTACAACTCTTTGGGAGATGAATTTCAAGTTGTCATGTCTCTAGAAGACTTTTGCAATCTCAAACTTTGAAATAGACCAAGGAACAACAAAAGAGGGCAGAAAAACTAGGAATTACAACAGAAGGTTGGGAAACTCTCAATCCATTCCTTTGATGGTTCTAGAAAATGGACAACTAGAGCATGGGTGCAGAAGTTGGATACCTACTTCCAACTTAACACTATGATAGAGATTGAGGAGATCAAATATGCCACCTTACATTTGGAGGAGGAGGCACACGAGTGTTGGTACCATGGGCTTGTCATCTTGGGACATGCCAACATCACATCCTACTTGTAGTTCACACAAAAAATCATTGAAATATTTGATCAGAAGGATCCAAAACTTCACTTCAAAGAGTTAGCACAACTCCAACAGAGTGGGTCCATAGACTCCTACATCTCAACATTCCAATGCTTGGAAGTTATGTTGACTGATGTTTCAGAACAATGTTTGGTGATGCTTTTTATTGAGGTTTTATCTAAACCCCTTCATGGTTGGATTAAAGCCTTCAAATCAAATTCCCTTCAGGATGCAATCACTAGAGCTAGAGACATGGAGTCTAGCCATCAAAAGAGAAAATTCTCAAGCAATCAAAAGAACAAATCTTCCTCCCACAACTCATTTCCTTCAGAAGATACAAGGGAAAAATATTTTCCTAAGGAAGGCAATAAGAAGAACAAAGCATATGAAGACTTCCATAGGGAATGTAGGGAGAAGGGATTTTTCTATCATTGTAAGGAGAAATGGGTGAATGGACATCATTGCTTGGGAAAGGAAAAGGTTCATCTTATTGAGGTAGCATCAAGAAGTGAGGATGAACTTGGAGTTGAGGACAACAACAGTTTAGATAAGGAGCTGGAAAATAAGGTCTCCCTTGGTACTCTATTTGGTTCACCTATGTTCAACCCTTTCAGGATTAGAGGAATTCTACAGGGTCAACACATCATGGTTTTGGTTTACAGTGGGGCTACACACAACTTCATTGATTCAGCTTTAGTAGTGAAGCAAAAATTAACAACTCAAGGTTTTGAAGGGTTTAAAATCATGGTGGCTAGTGGACATAAGTTGACATGCAAAAGGAAGGTTCCTTAATTGAGTATCACTCTCAGAAATTATACCCTCATAGATGACTTCTATGTGGTGGATTTGGGAGATAAACATGCTATATTGGGTATTCAATGGCTCTATTCATTGGGAGAGTATTCACAAAACTTCAAGAAGATGACACTCAAGTTTTGGACAGCGAGTGGTTAGAGAGTGGTTCATAGGGGAAAATCAGATAGAGCATCCAAGGATGTATCGATAAAACACATGGAGAGCATTCCCCTTCATCAGTTGTATCAGAGGTAGCAGTGGGTGATATGGATAGAGTAGATGGCGTTCATGATGGTGATGCTAATGATACTGCTTTTGATGCATTGGGTGGAGAGTCATCTTTTGATATTGATAGATTGGTGAGGAAAGAACATGACTTCTCAGGTATTCCTTGGGCATAGGCAGGAGACTTCCATCATGATTGCATTATTAGGAGTGTTCAACAGTTTTCTTTCAATATACATGTAGAGGGTGTGACCATGACATTATTTACACAACGTGGTAGGTTGAAGGAAAGGAGTTTGGGTTCACCAAGATTTGACATACCATTGGCTTCAGAGGATGAATACAAGCAGAAGCTAAAGACTAGGTTTGACTGGATTGTAGGCTTCACAGGTTGATGAGTTTGAACATTTCCAGGGACCTCAGCTTTGTTTAGAGGTGGCTAAGAGGAGTCCTTCTCAGGTTTATTTGGGATCCAAGTGGATGGTGGATAGGCTTGCTCCAGATTTTATGGTAGTGGTCTTGGGATGGCAGTCACAGATTGCTTGAGGGCAAGCAATCTTTGGGAAGGGAGGATTGTCATGTACCCAATTTGAAGCAATAAGGATAATTTATTAAATTAATTATTTATAAGGTTATTAAATAAATAAATATTAAAAAGTAACCTTATATTTAATTAATTTAATATCAAAGTGACAAAATAAAATAATATCAAAAATTCACTTAAGAGAATAAAATAATATTTTATTCTAGAAGCTTCTTGAAAATACTTGTGAATTCTTTATAAGGAGCTTTTGGAGGGAATTTGAGAGAATCCTAGATTGAATACATTTTCTAAATATTGGAGAGCTTGAATGCTTGACATAGTTGGAGAAGTTGAATTCTCTAGGTTTGCTAGTTTCGATTGTGTAACACCAGCCCTAGCTAGATATTGGGTAAAGTTATCTCAGACTTTCTAATTGTGCCTGCAACTTCAAAATTTTGTGGCTTCTAGCCAAATTTTGATGGTGGAGAAGAAATCAATTTTGGAATTAATGTGCAAATCTTATTTGAAGCATTTTTAGTCTTGAGAAGGAAGTTTTTGACGAAGAAGAGAAATTCAATTCTTGGAAGGAAATTGCAGATTTGTTGAATGATTCCAATCCTTGCTAATAGGATGATTTTATTGTTGGAGAAGATAGTTCTTGGTGAATTCGAATTTGCTGCTCGCTGATCATAATTTCTGAAGAGGGCACCTTAATCTGGGCGCATAAAGACAAGGGGTGATTTTGATCCATAAAGGCTCCATAAATTTTGATAAAATTTGAGGAAGGTCGATTGGCACCTAAAAAGACAGGGGCAACATCTGAGAGGTCAAATACAACTATTCCAAGGAGATTCAAATATTCTTATGTTTGTTGCTACATATACCAGGTTCCTTCAAAATTTGTTAATGTAATGCATGTTAGTTTATAGTTCATATAGGCGGCATTGGTTGTTGTATCAATATTTAGAAATTGTAATCACAAGTCATTGTAAGGAAAATATATTGCATTTGAAGGCTGTAATAGATATAATCGAATTGCATTTTGTTTTTAGGCTTAGATTGTACTCTTCATCATTGGCAATACAAATTGGAGGCATAAGGAGTTTGGCTGTAATATGTATGAAAAAATTTCATAGTGTTGTAGATGGTTACTTGCATTAGAAAATTGCATGAAAAGTGTTTGTTAAAATATCCCTTCTATGTAATTACATTTCTCTAAATTAGTATGCATGCCAAGTGTTTGTGAAAATGTACCTTGGCTGTAGGTTTGCATTTTACATCAACATTTCATATATATGCATTTGAAAATACAAAAAGAAAGTGCATGTCATCTTAGGTACTTGTTTAGTTTGATTTGCAATTAGTTTTCAAGCTTCCAATCAGCATTGGCATCAATTCAAATCAAGCAAACTGAAATTGAAACTCATAACCAACAAGAACAAGGTTGCATACAAAGTGTTTTTCAAATTGTCTATGGCAGAAAATTAGACTTTTTACATCAGATTTGGCAAGGCACTTTACAAATTCCCTCCCTAAGGAACACATATTAAGTTGTGGAACTTTATATGAGTGCATTTAAAAACTTTATTTTTTGTTTTGAGTTCTTACAAGTTTATGTCATGAGGTGGACAATGAAGACATATATCAAGTATGCCTTTTGAACCTCAAGAAAATAAAATCCTCCATTATTCAAATCATGACCCCCCTAAAATAATACAATGATATGTAACTTTATTTTAGTGGATTATAGATTCCACAAAGTGGATTTGATGTACAAAACCTCAAAAAAGACATACTCAAAATTTCAAATTTTGAAACATAGTCATGAAAAATTAATATCACTACTGGGTAGATCTTGAAAACTTGTACAGGTTCAAAAAAAATGGGACCCAAAAAGGAGTCTGTATGAGCCCAAACAAGCCCTCTGAAGTTCCATAAATGGGAACTATGCAGGCATTCCACTAGATAGAGGGTTAAAAAATATGCATAGTGAAAAAATATTTCACTCAAAAAGACATTTGTATGCCCGAGAACAAGGCTCTTGAAGTTGAGACAAAAATCAAAACATGCCAACGACGAAGGGGAAAAATTGGGGCTGAAAAATGATGACTGAACATGTTGACATCATGATGATGTCAATAGTGGAATATTCTAAAATTCCACCAGAATATTCCTCATGGCTAGAATATTCCAAAACCACTTTGTGGTTTTCCCAAAACCACCCAAAAAGTTGAAGACCGTTCTTTGGAAGCTAGAAAACAACCCAAAAGGGCACAAGTGGTTTTGAATATGCAATGATGATGTTAGTAAGGTGTTGTGTGGGCTGATTTTTGACATCATCCCTGCACATCCCTATATTTTTCTGCACAAAAAATTAAAAAAATGAATTAAAAAATTGTTGCATAGAGGCCAAGACATCATGTATTTTGAGATAAATGCATAGTAATCAAGCCACAAAGGTTGAGGAAGATTTCTGGTACAATATAGTGTTGCATGTGTATGGTCGTACAGATCTATACATATTTCCATATAGTCATCCATGGATGGGCCTTCAAAACCTCCAACATTCGACTATTGCCAAAAATACAAGTGTTATGTATAAAAATTTGTCTCTCAAGCCTTCTTAGCTCAACCATGACATTTTTTTTTTCTCCATGAGGCACCATTTAAGATAAAATGTCTACAAACCTCACAAATTCAAGAGAGAAAGGGATTGGATTTGCAATATTTCTCTGATACCATGTTGGAGTAGCCAAGATCTGCTTGCAAACTCAAAACAATCCACAACTAAACAATATGAAAAATGAGAAAATATTGAATAAAAATGTGATGTGTTGAAATGTATAAATGAGCCTTACTTATAAAGGCAAGCAATAAGAGGTGAGAAGGTGGGAGTTAAACTCTGACTACCCCTCCAAGTATGAAACAAGTGTAGGACTCTATGGACAAGTGTTGAGACACTTAGTGAGTCTACATGAGGTGAGACAAGTCTAAATAACCTCTAAGTGAGCTTAAATGTAGTGCAAATAAGACTACTAAGTATGCTAAAAGCTAATTGGTTTGATAATACCTCTATTCACACTAAGAAAAAAAACTAAATTATTGCACAAAGAATAAAATCTATTTGAAGTAAGAAACTTTGCATGCCAAATTCATTTACAAGGTCCCACAAACATCCAATTTGAATGGGAAACTTTGTATTTCTAGTTTGTTAATGGGATTCTATAAATATCCATCTTGTGAAGGTCCAGTGTATATTTGAATGGAATGGTTATAACTTTCTCTTAAGCTAGGTTCACTTGAAAAATAGTGTACTACATACATTACTAACATCATCATTATGTCATCTTACAAAAATTTGGAATCCATCTTAACATGATTGGTATAACTTCAATTGTTAGGTTCACTTGAAAATCCTTGCATTTTTTACCTTATTGACATTGTCATTACATCTCATTTCCCTTTTGGTAGAATTTCCTTTGCTTATTAGACATAATATTTAACATATCTAGTTCAATTAAATTTATCCACAAACTTTACAATGTTGATGTCATATTTTCTCATGTCATGCTTACATCATACTGACATCATCATTTTCCAAGTGACTTTTGTCCCATGGTGATCTCATGCTTACATTATATTGATGCCATCAATTGCTTGCATAATGTTGATGTCAACACTTTCTTACATCATGATGATGTCACCATCAAAACTTAAATTTTAGTTCACTTGATTTGGTCCACAATTCTAAGTGGACCTAAAATTCCCAATAAGTATTCACCATTTGAATTATTCATCTAAACCAAATATCAAAACTTAAAAGTTTAGTTCACTTGTTTTTTTCTACAAATCCAATTAGACCTGAAGTTCCCACAAAACAATTAAATGTAAAAAATGAGTTGGAACCAGTTGCAAGGAAAATACCTTGGAACTATTTATAAAGAAATCTAATTCCACATTGAAATTTTGCAAGTCTAATTACAAACTAAAAACTTGTATTCTCATAACCAATTTTGATTCATTATTCACAAAATTAAAATTGTAGGTACCCATTAAACCCGTCTACAAGGTGATGTCCTCAATTTTCCCAATTTGAAGCTAATTTTTTTTCTTGATGCAACTAAAAAACCAACTAAAACATAACAAAATTAACCTAAAATTGAAAATAAAACCTAAAATATTTTGTGTTGATACAAGATTGCTAATAGACCTAGATGCTCCTCCATCAAGAGGAAAGTTTAAAAAATTTATAGGAATGGATAAAGGAATGAAGGCATAAATATTTCTAAAAGAATACAAACATGAATAAAAGACTCAATCATTTGATAGGAATTTTAGGGATTGCAACTTCAAATATACCAAGGAAACAACAACATGTGAAGCACAAGTTTGAAGGTCCAACACTACAAAGGATATAAGTAAAATGGTCAAGGATTTAGAGTTTGAGGAAAATGGTATATTGGTTAAAAGACATATAGAACTCTAGTGTCAAAATACTTAGAAAATTTTAACCAACAAAGGATTGGGATTTTGAGGATAGCATGACCAAGTTTGAATTTCTAATGAACGAATACTTGATTCTAAAATAGTTATTGAGTCTCAAAGATTGGGGATTCAATGAGAGTGGTAATAATATAGACACCAAATCAACACTCTAGCAATATAAAATATTCCAAGGCATTCAATTCACATTTTAGAGTCTAGTTAATTGGCATGATATCCCTAATAGGTTTGATAGGTTGACAAATTTACACTTAGAAAATTTTACAAGCTTTTAGTCCAAGTTGTCAAGATACAGTGGAATGATATGCCATGAGGATGAACTCTGAAAACTTGATAAAAAGAAAAGGGAATCAGATATGGAAATGATGATATGCTGAGATGGGCAACCCCAAAAGTCTAAAACTTTGACAAATCACAAAAGTTAAGGAGTTGACATACAACTCCAACACATAACTTTTTGGGATTTTTTTACAAATTTTGAAGCAGAATGAGAAAGCATGGAACAATAAATGGAAGATTAAAATGATTACTTTAAAAAGGGAAAATTCACTTATATTATCTCAAAATGGTTATAAAATGTGGGCTACCACAAATCCAATGTAACACATGGATAAACATAACTAAACCTATAAGTTTTTGGGCATGCATGGCCAGGCTTTAACATGTCACAATAACTAGCATGGTTTAAATATACTAATGCATAATAAATAAATCTTAATATTGAATTCAATGTTCAAACAAAAGGAAAATCACTTATCTTAATAAAAATGGTGAAACCAAAATACAATTGAGTCCAAGCATATATACCAATCCACACCTATTTATATCCTACACACTCAAAAAAAGACATCAAATTTGACAATAGAGATTGTAGCCAAAATAATATATATCGAACCAAGTATGTGTAATCTAAAAATATATTTCCATCCTACAATTGTATCATATCACAATCAATTCAACATGACCATTAATCCAATCATAGAAAAATCAAGACAAGGAAAGAGTTAACATACGAGCACTACAAAATCCACCACAAAAGAGACCCAAGTTTGTATTAATCTCTAAAAATAGATTACACCAATACAATCCACTTATCCCTTTGACTAAGAATAATCTATTAGCATAAGAGTTCCTACAAAATATCCTTACACACCAGAAATGAAGCTAAGATAATGGAAATGCTTCTCACACTAATCTATGAAGATAGAAATTTATAGAAATTATGATCAAACAATTACTATCAAGAAAAGACACACAAAAACCATTACACAATAATATAATCAAGAATAACCCTTTTGGAAAAATACCCCACCTCAAAATCTCAAACAAATTGTAATAACACTAATGGTTACAATGCAATTGGATGAAAGTTCAAATATATGTCCCACTTTAGGCCAATTGATCAACATATATGTTCTAGTTGGATTCATTCTAGCTAAATTAGATTTGGACTACAACTTTTCAAATTGAAGTGTCCACTAAATACATATGTAGCATCACTTCAAATCCAATCTACAAAAAAATGAAATTAGTTGGAAAATTTGATGTTCTCACAATTCTTACGAAGATAAATATTTTTTATAAAAATTCAAAAATAATATTTTGCATGTGTATTTTCAAATATATATAATTATATATAACTAGTATTTATATTTTTTTTACTAAAAGTATATTAAAGCATAAATTTCATTCTTAAGAAAAAAATTAAGTTTACTAAAGAAATTTGTCAAAAATATGATGCACTAGTAGAGGAGAGATCCTATGTCAAGACGATATAATTTTTATTTTTTATTTTGGATAAATAGCTAAGATAAAAACTACATCACATTGAAATAGTTATATTTTTAATACATACAAATTTCAAGACTTATTTTTAAAATTATTTTATCAAAATGAAAAAAAAAAAACTCTACGCTATAATTTCATGTTATAAATACAAATTTAAAAAATAGGAGAAAAATGAAACTTACCAAATAAAATGACAAGAGACAATCTTACATCTCTTATGCATTCTTGCATTGTCAAAGATTCTTTCACATGTCTTAAATCACAAGATATGCATATACATGACATGATGGCCAAGTCATAGTGCGATGCTCTATTTCCATGAGGGCTCACAATTAACTAATACATATATAATAAATAAATCATTAGGATTGCAAGGTATATGAAACACTTATTCCAACATTATCCAACTTGTCATATACCTTTCATGAGGAAAAGGTAACATAGTGACTATCAACTAGGGTCTGAGAGGCCCATAGGCTCACCACACCACCTAAATAGCTTTTGTCAATACATCCACAACATTCTAAAAAGTATAAATCTTTTTAATAATCACCCTCCCATCATCAACCATCATCAATGTGCTTCATCTGTGCATGCAAAGTCAAGCTAAGAAAACCACTTTGTAATCTAGTGGGAACTAAGCACTTTTAGAGAGTTTTTCCACAATCTCTTTAACTCTATTCTTTGACCTTTTGATTGAAGCCTAATGAAATGCTTTTAGTAATTCTCCTCAATGGTCTCTAAAGTAGTGAGTCATTGCACTCCCAAAACCACATTTGCCTTTTCCATTAGAATTAAGAGCATGATGCTTTCTAAATGATAATTACCATATCTATCTTCATATTATGAAAATTATTTGAACAACTAACTACATCACCATCTACTATCATAACTTAAGATAGAATAATTAGGTAAATGAAGCAATTTATACAACTTTTCAATTTTCTATCTATGAAATTAGGGGTGATACCTAAGTCAATCAATATTGTTATCCTTTACTTTTTCATAAATCCTTGTATCTTTGAGAATTTGAGATATAATAACACTAGATGAAGCATGAAAAAAGATGGTTCATCAATAGATGTCTACTCTTTCCCATCCTTCTATTATGATTTATGCTACACCATTAGAATAACTTCTTTTATGCACATTTATGTCCCCTACAATATTTATTGTCATAATTAAAACATAACCCTTTGTTTATTTCAATTTATTGGGATGTCAATCAAATTGATGTTAAAAAAAAAAATGCTAAAGAAATAAGATTGATGTAAAATATGTACATGATTGTTCTTAATTATTAGTTTTCCCTCAATTATATAAGCTCTAGTTATAATATCATTTATAATTCACCAACTCTTACTTTGAGATTAGTACTCTACCATTCTATAATGTATAAATTACATGTATTGACAATTTCATATATTCAAACCACTGTCCTCTTCTTATTCGCCTGTGGAACTCTCCAAAATTCTCAACGTTCCAACCTACAACCCAACGAATTCATCAACTACTCTAAAATAATTTCTACGTGTTTTATAAGTCTTGCTGCATTTGTCAAATCTCCTCAATTATTCATCGTTTTACGCAGTGAACACCCAGAAAATTCTTCAGTCTGAAAAGTTTCATTTCAATAAAGCCCACAATATGCAACGAATTAGGCAGGAGTTTCACTTTTGCACGGGGCTTGCAAAGTTGAGAAGGTATGTTTAGATTAATTAATTTAAGTCAAACCTTTTAGTTAGCTGGTGAGGTGATGGATCAGATAATTTTTATGCAGAAATATTTATAATTGTGAAGGTAGGAATTCTATTTTTGCATATATGTTAGATTGATTAATTCATGTCAATTCTCTTAGATAATAGGTGACGCGATAGATCAGATAATTTTTATGGAGAAATATTTATAATTGTGAAGGTAGGAATTATATTTTTGCAGGCATGTTAGATTGATTATTTCATGTCAACTCAATTAGATAACAAGTGACGCGATAGATTAGACAACTTTTTTATGGAGAAATATTTATGATTGGGAAAACAGGAATTATTTTGCATCGATGCTTGCATCAAATGGTGTATAATTGAGAAGGAATGTTAGATTGATTATTTCATGTCAACCTTCTTAGGTTGTTGGTGAGGTGATTGATTAGATGACCTTTTTATGGAGAAATACTTGCGATTGGAAAAGAACGAAAATAGTTTATAAAATAGTGTCGTGATCTTGCCATTTTGGACATCGTATAAAAGTCAACAAATGAAGACATCAATGTTGAGTAGAGACGAAACTATTTGACTAAATGGAATGGAACCTTTTTTCTAGTTTAGGGATATATTACGATCTAGTTTATAGGTGGTATGTTATATGAGATCACCTCATACTCCCACTAGATTTGAAGGAGATGCCTAACTTTATTTCAGTACAAGACATATACACCTTACTTCTATAAGATTCAAATCTATGATCTCTCTCTCAAAAAGTGATTATTTCATGTCAACCCCATGGGATAGCTGGTTAGAGAAATTTTCCATGGAGAAATAATTGTGGTTAAAAGAACAAAAATATTTTGTAAAAAATCCAAGATCAAAATAATTAACCTAAATTTGGAAAATGAATTATTTTTCATCAATGCTTACATCAAATGGTTTATAATTGGGAAGGAATATTAGATTGATTATTTCATGTCAACCTTCTTAGATTTTTGGCGAGATGATCAATTAAATGACCTTTTTATGGAGAAATACTTGTGATTGAAAAAGAACAAAAATAGTTTAAAAAATAGTGTCATGATCTTGCCATTTAGGACATGGTATAAAAGTTAACAAGTGAAGATATCAAGGTTGAGTCAAGACAAAACTACTTGATTAAATGGAAAGGAACCTTTTTTCTAGTTTAGGATATATCATGATCTAGTTTATAGGTGGTATATTATATGAGATTATCTCATACTCCCACTAGGCTTGAAGGAGATGCCTAACTTTATTTCAATACAAGGCATACATACCTTACTTCTATATAAGATTCAAATATATGATCTCTCTTTTAAATATTGATTATTTCATGTCAACCTTATGGGGTAGCTAGTTAGAGGATGGATTTGATAACTTTTCAATGGAGAAATACTTGTTTAAAAAAGAACAAAAATATTTTGTAAACAAACTAAGATCAACACAATTATCGGATTGTGATCCCTTGCAAACTTGTCATTTATGACATAGTATAAAAGTCAACAAGCTAGATCATCAAGGTTGAGTCCAAAAGAAAACCATTTGATTAAATGGCTTTTTTTTAGAGTCTAGAATGTGTCATGCCTACTTTATATGTGGTTTAGATATGAGACTACCTCATATTTTGATTAAGACAAAAAGAAACACCTAATTATATGTCAATACAACACATACAACCTTATTGGGTGATCCCACAAAGCTAGTTTACAATTTATGGGAGATTTTGATTTTTGTTGAAATCACATATTTTTAGAAAATATAATGATTTAAGCCTTAAAAAGTTTCATTTAAAGAATTCCAATTGAAGAGGATTTGATCAAACTACCTTAGATCAAACCCCCTTGGATAGAACCTAAACCATACCTATAACAGAGTCTCTTTTACACCTATCAAAATGCTGATAAAAAACCACTTTTGATTTACCTTTTGGGGGATCAAATGAATTTATTAAAATTTATTTTTTGTTGTACTTTTATAGCTTCCCAAAAAGTATGTATGTAGGTTTTTCACCGAAAATCAAGCTCTTTGTTCTACACATGTGGAAAAATAGAAGATTATCAATTTTTTTTGAAAATATGAGTGCACCAGATATTGAAGTCCTTGATCCAACAACAAAAAAAAGAATTTTGATACATACAAAAATTTTGGTATACTCGGTGTCTGAATTGTAATTATTTGACTTGAAACTTGATTAAGGAAAAATATTCAATAAAAACTATGAAACCAATTAGAAGCACTAGATATCATAGTTACAAATCTAAATTCAAAAAAATAGAATTTTATCCTTCATGGAAAAAAAATTATGTGTTATACGGTGAGCATCACTCCTTAAAAATGGTGTTTTGAAAAAACTAGTTTTCAAGGAGAGAAAAAGAGTGCATCTGATTCCAAATTTTGAAAAAATTATAGAATCTGCTGATAAAATTTCACAAATCTAGTTTGCATCATCTTCAAATTCCTCACGGTTTAGCCATAGGTGCTTGAAAGTGAAGATTTAGTTAGAAAAAAATAGTTCAGTGTCCAGTTTGGCCAAAAATTGTAAACCAGTATTGTGGGATCACCCTATTTCTATAACATTCAAATTTGTAACATCTCTTTCAAAAAATATTTTTTCCAACAATATATCACCTTAAGTTATATATAAAATATAAAGTCAAATTTAACTTAAATCCTAACTTCTATTATGCTAACTTTTGTCCTATTAGGCTATTAGTTAGTGTTGATCCCAATCTCTTATCTACATTTTAGTATTACATTGAATTATATATCGCCATCAAATTTGAATTAATGTTATCACGACACAAAAAAAATATAATTTACTTGTACACATGAATCATTGTGATACATGATCATGACAACTTAAATATTTATTTTAATATATTAATAATTTAAAACTAATTAAATAAAAAAATTAATTAAATCTATTAAAGTATACAAAGATAAATAATATAATCATTTAATACAAGTGAGTGTTTTTAGTTGTAATAGTGTAAGACTTTTTTGCATCAGCATTTTGGTTAACACTGCATGATGGATTATGGATATTTCTAAGTAATCATTTTAAATTAAATATATGGTCAAAAAGTCTTTGATTAGTTGGTGAAGTCAAATGATTTTTAATGAGCTCACAAATTCTACCCCAAACCACAAAACATATATATTATCATAATTACTATTTTTCTTAAGATGTTATTTACTTTATTTTTTATTTAAAATTGCTTTTTATAATAATCCAATAATTTATAAAAATACATAAATAAATAACTAAATAGATACAAATCACATAACACATATACACAATTTATTTTAATACTTACACAAAACTACTTTATTTTAGGCATTGTTTTCTTTATTTTAGAAAATAAAATAAAAAATAAACTAAACCAAATTAATTACTTTAATTTTTACTTCAAAAGTTATTTGATTTTTATATCATAATGAAACACATAAATAATGTTAAAAATATTAAAAGAAAAAATAATATTCAAAGTTATTATATTGTATCTATTTAAGTATTAAAAGAACAACAAAAACACACCTTACACAAAAAATAACATTCAAGAACAACAAACATGCAACTTTATTATATTCTCAAAAATCATCTACATACATGCAAACAAATGCATCACAACTATTTGGTCACAAGACCACTATTATATAAATCTACTGCAAATACATGAAGAAAATCAGACATGCAAGTCTGCTAATGGCAATATTGGCCATTGAAACCTCAACCTTTGTTCTATGCCAAAAAGCAAAAAATTCATCTATCTTCTCATCCAAAATGAATCCCTCTTCCTGTAACCACTTTATAAGATTTTTTCACTTTCCAATGAACTGTCACTTCTATTTTGACACCCAACATATTTAATATCCTTTTTTCTGAATTTAGAAAATTCCTAAATTTTAGTTTGATTTTTTGGGAGCCATAACTTTTGACATGAGTGTCAAATTAGAAAATTGTCTTCGCCATTGGAAAGAACTCATCAAACGCAATGGCGGAAATAGTATATTTCTAATATACCTTTTTTTTGGCCACTTTTCAGGCCCATTCAGAACCTACATCAAAATTGACTTTGAATATTTTAAAAGAGATATTTAATACAAAAAATAATCTCACAAATGACAAATGGTATTGAAGTGATTTCTTCACCATTGTCTTCATTTCACCATTCTGGAGCCCTATGCAAGATTTCATGTTTATACATGCACAAATGCAAAATTACTAAAAATAAAAACTTTATTAATTTTAGTCCACCTAAGAAAATAATTTATTTTATTTTTTTTCGGGGGGAATGCAAGATTGCTCTTACACCTTGGATGCTCATGCATCAGACACCTGTGATAATTTGAGAAGTGACCTTGTCACATCTCATGTATTCTAAGGCAAACCAAGATGATCAACCTCTACCTTAGATAGCCATGATGAATCTTCAATAAGCCTTCCTTTCCATTTAACCAAATATTCTTCATAATGCATGTTTCTTGTACTTCTACCCACACGGCTATCTAAGATCTCTTCTATCTCCTCCTTGTTAGTGTATGTTTTTTGATATTTATTTTTACTACACATTATTAAGCATACTTAGGTTATATAAGACATGGTTTATGTGAGTACACGTGGCGTAATCCATTGACTACATGTGTTGCTCTCACCCAATCTTGGGTGATTGAGTCTCACACCCTCTTTTGGTATTTTATGCCACCTTACAAAACCACTCTCTTGTCTCTTTCTAAGTAGTTTATGCCACCTATTTGGCATTTTCCAAGTAGGTATAACTCCCACCTAATTTGGTTATTTGGGAGTTATTACCCCTCTTGGAATTATATGCCCATATTATGCTATATAATCAACACTCACCTCTCTCTCCTCCTATCTAGTTCAGATGAGTTCATATCAACTCAATCAGTTCAAGGGAGTGTTGATGTATATTGTATTATTTTGAGTGTGATAATATCATTATTCTCTTATTGCACCATATTCCAACATTTCATCTTCTTATTGCTCTTGTGTAGAAGGTTAATCTCAGTTTTGTAGGTGATCCTGGATGCTTGAGTTCAACAACAACTCTTACACTCCTCTAAAGTAGGTGCTAGAATATTCCACTGTTCTTTTATTGGTCCATCCTCCATATCTCCTTGATGAATTTATATTAAATCAACAATGTTGAACACAGAAGAGATTTTTATCCCACTCAACAACTCTACCTCATAGGCATTTCTTGAATCATGCTTCTTGAGGATTTTGCATGGTCCAAATTTCTTCATTTTCAATTTATTATCCATTCCCATTGGGAACCTTTCTTTCCTCAAGTGAACCATGACTTCATCTCCAACCTAAAATTCCTTATAACTTCACTTTTGATCTACCTTAGCCTTATATTGAGAATTCATCTTAAGGATATGATTTCTTACCTCTTCATGCAAGCTCTTCAGATGTTCTACAAAATCTTTAGCCTCAACATTGCTTTTATCTCCTTTATCAATATTTCTTAACTCAGAAAGATTTTTAGGACTACTCCCATATACAATCTACAATGGAGATTTATCGGTACTTCTATTGATAGAATTGTTATATGCAAACTCTACCTGTGGAAAAACCAAATCCCATCCCTTGGGCTTATCCCCTACTAAGCATCTCAATAGGTTGCCCAAAATCCTATTTACTACCTCTATCTTCCCATCAATTTGTGGATGGTGTGTAGAACTAAACTTTAAATTAGCCTTCAATTTCTTCCATAGTGTTCTCCAGAAATAGCCAAAAAAATTGGTATCTCAATCTGAGACTATACTCTTTGGTAGACCATGTAGCCTAACCACTTCTCTAAAAAATAACTTTGCAATGTGAACAACATCACTAGTCTTATGACATGGAATGAAATGTTCCATCTTTGAAAATCTACCCACCACCACAAATATTGAGTCATGTCCTCTATGTGTTCTCGGTAAACCAAGAGTGAAATCCATGCTAATATCCTCCCACGACTTCTCTGGTATAGGTAATGGCTTATACAACCCTATATTTTGACTTACCCCTTTAGCCATCTAGCATACTCTACAACTCCACATAAACTTCTTCACATCTTGGTGCAACTATGGCCAATAATAATTCTCATTTACAAGATCAATGGTCTTATCTCGACCAAAGTATCCTACCAATCCTCCATTTTGCTTCTCCTTAATCAAGTTCTCTCTCATAGAACTTTGTGCAATGCACAACTATCTACCTCTAAATAACATACCAACCTGGATAATAAAATCCAACCATCTTGTCCTATCTGATGAAATAGGTTCCAAACAAGCCTTCCAAGGCTCTACAAATTTGGATCTTCAGGATACAAATTCTTGAGTTCATTGAACCCAACAACTTCCATCTTCATCTCTATCAACATTTTTTTCCCTCAAATTAAGGCATCTACTACTTTATTTGACTTCCCACTTCTATGTTTCAAAATAAATGTATAAATTTGTATAAAATCAAACCATTTTAAGTGCCTTTGGTTCAACTTCCCTTGACTACTAAGGTACTGTAAGGCTTGATTATCAGTATATAAAATAATTTCTTTTGGCAACAAATAGTCCTCTATTTCTTCAAAGCTTGAACTATTGCATAAAATTCCTAATCATAGACAAAATATTTTCTCTTGGCATCATTCAATTTCTCACTAAAATAGACAACATGATTACCTTCTTGACTCAAAATAGCTCTTGTGGCACTACCACTAGCATCACAATCTACCTAAAACAACTTATTGAAATCTAGAAGCACCAAAACAGGTTGCTCTGTAACTTTCTTCTTTAACAAATCAAAACTCTTAGCTGCTCCTATAGTCCATTTAAACTCTTTTCTATCCCCTCTCATTGTCTCTATTAGGGGTGCACATATACTACTAAAAATCTTAAATAATATTTTTATAAAAACTTGTGAGACCATGAAATGATCTTACCTCTATAACACTCCTTGGTGTAGGCCACTCAATGATAGCCTTTAATTTCTCTGGGTCCATCTTAAGACCTTCACTCGAGACTACAAATCCCAAATATATCAACTCATTCATTACAAAACTACATTTCTCAAGGTTAATCAACAATTTATCTTCCCTCAGCTTCTCAAAAACTCTATGAAACTACAACAAATGCTCCTATAGTTTCTTACTAAAAATTTAAATGTCATCAAAGTAAACAACGAAAAATTTACCCAAAAATTCTTTTAATACCTTGTTCATGAGCTACATGAATGTTCCTAATGCATTGGTTAAATCCCAAATGGCATGACTATCCACTCATACAATCCCTCCTTGGTTTTGAAGGATGTCTTCCATTCATCTCCCTCTCTAATCTAAATTTGATGGTATCCACTCTTCAAGTTAGTCTTTGTGAAGTACTCAGATTCACTCAAGAAATCCATAATCCATCCTCAATAAGGGAAATCTGTACTTTATTGTAATCTTGTTAATAGCTTGAGATTTTGTACACATTCTCTACTCTCCATCCTCCTTTGGTGCTAGTACTGCAAGTATTGCACATGGACTCAGGCTCTCACGAATTAGGTGCTAGTTTTTTCTTTTGCACAAACAATTTTTTTTTTCAAAATCATGTTCTTATGAATAAGATATTCTAGAAGAATCTTATTGGATTGTGATATCTTGTGTTATGCAATGAAGATATTTTCAATTACTGTTATGTTGAATTAGTTTGAGGAGATACATTTGAGTTTATCCTGTGGAATGAGCCACTTGAGTGAGGGCCACTCAACGCAACTATTCCCCACTTTGCTTTCTATACATTTATTTCTATTACAATAGTTATTTTCATGATTACGTTTGTCTTCATCGGATTCTTCATGTGGTGAATGTGAATAAGATCTTGTCATGTATTCATGCTTTAATTGTTTTCATGCATTGTCCTTTGGAGTGAGTCAAATTATTCAAGTTAGCTATATTGGTTAGTTACATAATTCATTTCTTGGCAGTGAACTAATCACAATCTTTAGCTATAACTACTTGTAGCAATAGCTTCAACATTACTTCTTTTCATTGTTATGCAATTTATGATTTCTAGAGTGTTTAAACACCTATGCTAGGATGATATAGGTAGTGGAGAGTCTTTGAATGCACATATAGTGCCAACATCATCAAAATCCTATGTTAGCCCTAGTTGATAAATTAAATGAAGGTATTTCAAGGGTTTAGTGGATTGTTCAATAGGACCCCCTTTGAATTGTGTGTTTGATTGGTATTTTACTGAACATTAATGGGCCTCTACATTTTTGGCATCATTGTTAGGGATGGTGATACTTTCAAAGATTCATCTTTGTTATTTCAAGTTTTCATAGTTTAGTATTTTGTTTCCAAGATTAGAACAATTAGGTTTTACTCCATCAATACCAAAATATTTCACTAACATTGTGCAAGAGTTGTTGCTATACAAAGTCACACCTATTGTATGCGGAGGCAGTGAGATGCCTTGGGAAGATTTCTTCCTTCACCACATGAAGCTAGAGAAGATATTAGTGATTACAGTGATTAGAGCAAGGTTATCCCTAAAGAAAAACTTTCCCTTTCACCAACATTCATTTCAAATACAGAGGATACCTTCCAAGCCATGGATGATGTAGTGATAGATGACCCCCCATAACATGTAACTTTTGAATTCCCCATTTCCAACCAAGAAAGAGCAGCTGTCTTGAAGAATATACCTCCTTCAACATTGTCTGTCTTCTATGGCTTGGTTATTGAGGATCCAGATACCTTCTTGTTTGAGTTTGATGTCATGTGTAGAAGATATGACTACACAACAAATGCACATAGACTCAAACTATTTCCAACAACCTTGAAGGATGTTTCCTTAAGATGGTTTATGGGTTTGGGAAGAGATGTTGTTCCATATTGGGACATTATGAAGACAAGGTTCCCTAAGAAATACCAAGACTATTGTAGAGGAGATGACAAAAGAAGAGATGACATTTTTAAAATGTCTCAAAAAGAAGATGAACCATTGGAGGACTATGTAGAAAGGTTCCAGTTCTGCTTGAAGAAGAATGCACAAAATAGACTTTTAGAAGAATACTTAAAGTTGGTGTTCTTAAGAGAAGTCAATGATGATTGTATGGATGCTCTTAACCTTAATGGGGAAAGAGATGTATCACAATTACCTTTTGAAGAAATATGAAAATATTGTAGAAACTATTCAAGAACTTTTACTAAGAGCACAAGGGGGGAAAGAACATATTCCATCAACAAGACTGATAGGTTGTCGTCAAGTACTAACACTTTAGTTAATAAACACATTAATATATTGACCGGGTAGTTTCCAGAGGCTATATGTAATAGAATACATCTCAACTATCTCTCTCTCAAGTTTCCTAAATACCAAACAACTGAATAAAACTCTAAATTAGAGGGCCTCTAAACTTAGAAAGTAGTAAATCATCTATCTAGAAAGCTAGAAATAATTAAACTAGAAAGCAAAAAACTATGAATGTGAAAAGCATCACCACTAAGCTAGAAAGCATGGAAATGATTAATCTAAAGAATGTATAAATTGTTGAAGAAGTAAAACTTGTAAAGAAACTAGGAAACATTTATCTATTGCAAAACATAACAATCCAACAACTAACATAAAATGATTTAACAAAAATAACTAAAGGAAGGTGCTCCAGAACTTCAGATAATAAATTTAGAGACTACGGATTAGCTACAACCTATAGGATTGACACTGACAGCATGACACACACACACATACAAATGAATTCCAATTTTAATTTTTATCTATTAAAGGAAAGTATAGAATGAAAATTAAAATACTTATCTATCTATCTATAACCCTTGAGTGGCCAGCTCTTAGGTGTTTCTATAGCTATTTTAGATCACATGCACTGGTAATCTTCAAGTTACTTCATTCAAAGGACTCCATTCACATTGCTCAGTAATTCAAAGAGTGGCGGGAAAAATCATTTTTATTCATATGGTAGTTTTACTCAAAAAGACATATTGGCAGTATAACGATATTCTTCTATATTCATTTTTTTCAACAGTTGCATATTTATATGAAAGTGGTTAACAAAATCCTAATTTCCAGTTAATAAAGTTTTTAACAGATTGTCAACAACTAATGGAATTTAGATCCCATAACATGAAATATTAAAGAGGATCGACATGAGCCATAAATTTTTTGAAACTAAAAATAATAGAACTATGAAGACTCGGCCCATAACATATGCTCTTGAAATTCTAGCACCCACTCGCTTGTCTTCAACCGTGTTGAGACCTACATTCATCTCCCTTTTGACCAGAATGGTAACCAAGGGTGGAAGTTGACCTGTGGAATGCTCAAGAACTAACCATTAAATCAACATAAGTTACCTTATTTTGACTAATTTCAAGAAGTAAAGTTTGCACTTTTATTCATAATAAGAGAGCAATTATTTATCCTAAAGGTAATTAATTGGTAGGGTAAATTGGGCTGAAAGGTATACGTTTTCATATTGAGCCCATTATATTGATGAGGTTATTTTTACCTCATCATTTCCTCCCCTTCCTAAGCCCGAGCAGGTCCTCCTGCTCTATGGTGTGTTCCCTATCCTTGATTTCCCTTATTTATCTCCTCGTACTTGGCACTGAGATCATACAAGTTGTCTTCCTTTGTATCTAGTTGCTCTGGTTCCCTCAATAATCCCTAATGAAAAGTGACTCTTTGTACCCACCTTGCAAAACTATCACCACTTTGGTCTAGATTGGTATATTCTGAAGGAGGTGGTGAAAGGAGAGGAGGTTTTTACCTCATACCAATCTAATTAACCTTCAATTCTTCAAGGATTTTGGAAAAAGCTATTGCTCTTCTATAGGACCATCTAATATTAAGGGGTGAAATTATTTTCCTTTTCTTGAGATACATAGGAAGAGGGGTATACCGCTCTTCACATGCATGCCAAGCTTTTCCTATCAATTTTGGCCCTTATTCTTGAAAGTGATCATAGCACAGCCAAAGGTTGTTATTGCACTTTCCCTGTACTTCCTTTTTAAGTTGAATCCCAAAAATTGTGCCTTGAAAAAGAAAGGCTTCCTATGAGGATATCTCATTTGCAACCCCACAGTCCTTTTTGCATGTGCATATTCCCTCGATCCATCTTGCTAGTGAAGCTGATTTCTCATTATAGATAGGAATGATCTCAATTGCACTTCTCCCAAAAAGAAATTAACAAATAAATCTGTGTATTCTTCCAAGAGAAAATTATGAACAAAGAACTCACATAACAAATCTTGCTGTTCAGGGAGTGATTCAACAAATATTTTCAAAAATTCCTTATCATCAGGATCATGTGGCTGATTTTGGAAAATTCTTTGTAGCTTCCATCTTAAGAGTTGTTCATTAAGAAACATGGAGTACGGCCTAGATGGTCTTCTATAGGCTAATAGTAGTTCACTAATTTCACAAGCATCTTGTTTACCTATGTATGCTCTATGAAATGACTCTTTTAACATTACTAATTCCCTTTTTAGCATATTATTCTCAAATTCCACATCCCTTAAAAGATAGCATTGCTTTATCCATTTCATTAGTATTGGATGGATGTGTACTTGGAACCACTCTATGACAATGGGTTCAGTTTGCATCCCCTTTGACTCCAAAATTGGTTTAGTGTCACTCTCTTGCAAGTCTTGCTCTAATTCCACAATATTTCTCATAAAAGCATTCAATTTAGTTTCTTGTCTATTTCTTTCTTCTTCAAAAGCACTAAATAATTGCATAAAATTGTTTTCCAAATCTTGAATATGTTTATCTCTATTAGATAGAGCAACCTTTTGCTACTTATTTTGTTGATTCCATTGTTGAATCTGGTACTGCAGCTATTCAGTGAGCTTATCTTTTTCCTCCATCTGTATTTTTAGTCTTGCAATTTCCTGATGTCTTTTATTTACAATGGCAGCTTGCACCTCAATCTCTTCTTTTTGATGGTTAATTTGTGATTCATCATCCTGTAGCCTGGTTCTTAATTCCACAATTTCTACTATTAACTTTTCTAATTCCTCGCTTCTCTAGCTAGATTTTGTATCCCCTATGTCCACAGAGAAGGATGGACGAGGAATTTCCACATTAGCATGAGGCACATTTTCTTCCCCAATATCCATAGAGAAGGATGAATAAGGAATTTCATGAGGCACATTTTCCTCAATTTTAGGTATGCTTCCCACTCAATCAAGAAAAGGAGAAAATCCCCCCATAGGTTCATCTTCAATCTGCTCTGAATGTGGCGACTGTGTTTTCTCCCCCTCCAGTTCTTTGGGTGATGGGGTTTTCTTGTCCTCTTCCCTAGGGAATTGATCACCCTGCTTTTTTGTTTTATTTATTTCCTCACTATCAAGTGGACTATCAATTTCTACCACCTTTGTTGGGGTCCTGGTGTTCTTCCTTTTGGAAGTACTACCTATGTCCTAGGGTTTGGTTTCATTGGATCCTGCAGACAACCTTTTACTTCTCCTTAGAGGAGGAGTTGTTTGAAAAGTAACCTTACTATGTTTATTCCTCTTTCGAGGAGGTTCTTCTTCATCTTTGGAGTGTACAATTTCCACATCCCTTGTCTGTCCTGGGGTTTCTAGCTCATCCTGCAAAGTTTTTGGTGCCTCGCCACTAGGAGCTATTGAGGTTTGTTGGGATTCAGGAGCATCCAATGCCCCCAAGAAGGGTCCTTCTAAAAATTCTTCATTTTTCCTGGAAGATTCTCCCTCCTCGAGTGATCTTCCAGGTTCTACTCTTTAAAATTTCCACAGGAACATTTGCCACTTCTTTTCTGGCTTTTTGTGGAAATGATATTTGCATATTAACTATATGAGACTATGATGTTTGAGGGGCCCTATCCCAACTTTGTACTTTTCCATCATAGAGGTGTCTGAATGACACATGAAGGCTAGTAAATTTACCCTAAGATAAGGGTCCTCAATGTCATGGTGTAAATGAGTTAGCAAACAAAAAGGGGGTCCAACTACTATAGTTATCTATCCCTCACAGGTGAAATACTTAATTATCCAGGCTATAATAGTCCTCCAGGGTTTTGGAAGAGACATTCTATGAATTCCTTTATTTTGTCCCCTGGTGCTTATGGTCATTATGGGTTGGGGTTCCCCTTCCCTATGAAATAGTTATATCAGTTTTTTATAGGGAAGATTGGCATTTTCATTCAAATTAATCCCCTTATTTTCAAGATTGGAAAGATGAGCAATGGTTTTCGTACTTACCCAGAATCGCTTGTCGCACACCAAGGTTTTCCCATCTGCAAAATTCTCGATGAATTCTTTCACGAGCTACTCTTTATACCCTTCAATTTTCTTAATGAATTCTAGCCACCCAACTTTCTGAAATAAAGCTGAAATATTTCCTAATGCCAACAATGGAGCTGTAGAAGTTGGCTCAGACTTCTTCTTGGCTCCTCCCATTCTCTTTGTTTCTTTGCTAGTCAGCGAAATTCTGCAGAACTCTATAATTCTTTCTTTACTAAATTGCAGATAGAAAAAGAATTTTGTGTCGATATACGCAATGGAGGAGGAATTAATTATCACCTTTCTTGTCACCTTATTGAGTAATTATGATGAGTTTTCATCGGGAATTACACAACTATTTTTGTACTTTCAGCAATTGTGCGATGGCTCAAGTTTCAAAATTACAAAAGGGAATGGTTCATGCCAATTAATTAGCCTTTATTCAAAATAAGTACTAATATTTAAATAAATAAATTCATAGGCACCTTATATCTTGTCATTAGATCGAATGTCACTCACCTGTGTTGACGTAATTGGATAGTCATGTGGTTTGGCGAGGGTGGCGCAAATAATAATGGCACAAATGGGATGATTGAAATGGTGGAAAAAATTATTATGAAAAAAAGGTGTCATAATAATTTTATTTATTATGGAAAGGTTCAGTATGATGTGGCAGAATGATTATTAGGGAGCAGATCTCAAAGTGACATAAAATCAAATGATGGGCATGCACGGAACTTAGGAAAAATCAAAAGACTGGAAAGGAAAAGCTTGCAAAAATCTGGAGCATTACCAAAAAATGCAATCGAAGTAGAGGAAAAGAGATTTTTGGAACATCGTAGAGAGCTTTCAATGAAACATGGTAACAATATTGAAGATTCCAGAGCATCGCTGGAAAGATGCAGCTAGAGCATAAACCAAAATTTCTAGAGCATCATCGAAAGATGCAGCTAGAGTAGCAACCAAAATTTCAAGAGCATCATCGAAAGATGCAGTCGAAGCAACAATCCAATATTTTTGGAACATCATCAAAAGATGTAGCTGGAACAACAACCAAAATTCCTAGAGCATCCGAAAAAATTTCCAAAGCACCCAAGCAGAATTCTAGAGCATCACTGGAAAGATGCCACCAGAAGGAAGAAACAACATAATTCTAGAATATCACTAGAAATATGTCGGAAGGAAGGAAGAAAGATGTGGCATTTTGGCCTTGGATTCTCGAAGCATCATTGAGTGATGCATCAAAATGCAGGATCAGGACGAGGAGTGGGACAAGTCCGTTGTACAGGTTTCGAAGCATTGTAGCAACAAGTTTTGAAGCATTGTAGCAACACACTCACAAGTTCTGGAGCATCGTAGTAGGATGCGCTGGAATTGTGTTTACCAAAAAGTTGAAGTCCTGCAAAATATAGACAAAATTTAGTCAAGTCCAAATGGTGAAGTTGATGAAGAAATTGAAGAAACATTCAGAAATGAAAATGATTTTTTTTTTAGTTCACTCATTTTTTATTTTTTTGACAAAACTATATTGACTCTGCCTCAATAAAGTCAATGCACTAGATTTCTCCCTGTATTTCTATCATTTTTGTAAACTCTTCTTTATTAACGGGCTTATGGTAGACATGTAATCGGTGCTCGTTAACTAGAAGAGTTCGGGTATCACCATCAATAGGTTTCAATTGGATCGAACCATTGGTAAACACTTCAAAAATTTCATATGGTCCAATCCAGTGTGTTATGAGTTTCCCTTGATGATTCTTGTATCTAGAATCGAACAATAATGCCCAATCCCCAGTATGGAATTCTTTCTCTTTAATATGTTTATCATGTCAGACCTTATGTTGTTGTTGGACCAGTTCAGTTTGATGGATGACGTGCAAATAGAGTTCATCCAGTTTGCTAAGCTATAAAACTCTCTCAATTTGGGCTCATTTAAGATCCATGCCCAAGTCCATGGTTGTTCTAAGGGTTTGGAATTCAAATTCAATGGGTAAAAGGGGTTTCTTCCCAAAGACTAACTCATAGGGACTATAGCCAGTAGTTGATTTCCAAGTGGTGTTGTAAGCCCAGACAACTTTCAATAGTTTCCTAGCCCAGTCTTTCCTTCCCGAAGAAACTATTTTTGTTAAAAAAAATTCCAACTCCCTATTAGTGACTTCAACTTGTCCGTTTTCCTATGGGTGGTAGGGTGAGGACTTCTTGTGACTTGCTTGGAAATGATCTGTGAATGCCAAAAAAACTTTAGACATAAACTGGGGGCCCTGGTCTATGACAATTGTCCTTGGAGCTCTGAATTTGAGGAAAATTCTGTTGTAGAGGAAATCAACTACCTATTCCTCCCTAGCAATACGTAGGGCTTGCACTTCCGCCCACTTAGTCTGGTAATCGATATAGACCAAAATGTACTCTTTTCCTTATGAAGGAGGGTCTATTGGGCCGATAAAATCCAATCCCCATTTTTCAAATGGTTCAAGGACTACCTAAGGCTGCAGAGCCATTTTTTTAGAGGTAGTTGGTCTTCCTACCCTTTGGCATTCATCACATCAACGAACGTATTTCTTCACGTCCTTATGCATTGAAGGCCAGTAGTATCCTGTTCCCAAAATCTTGTGAGTTGTCCTCTTAGCAGAATAATACCCTCCTTAAGGGTTATCATGACAGGCTCTAAGGATACTATAGGTATCATCTTCCCTAACACATCGTCGTAAAACCATATCAGGTCCTCATCGAAACAAGATTCCATTAATCCATTTGAAAGGGGCACTCTCTCTAATGAGGCATTTCTTCTGTTTTGATGAAAAGTGAGTTGGTACTTCTACGGTAGCCAAATAATTCGTAATATCGGCAAACCAAGGGGTTTTAGTGGAGATGGCAAACAAATTTTCATCTGGAAACTTGTCTTGTACCGGAGCACGGTCGCCAACATGTTTAATCTGGGATAAGAAATCTACGACTACATTAGACTTCCCTGGTTTGTCAACAATTGTTACATTGAATTCCTGGAGGAGAAGTAACCACCTAATTATCCTTACATTTACCACAAGTTTGTTCATGAGATACTTAATAGCTGAGTAATTTGTATGTACTGTGACTTTATATCCCATGACATAATGTTGAAATTTATTGATTGCATGAACTACAACCAAAAATTATTTCTTTGATGTGGTATAATTATTTTCTGTTGGCGTCAAATTCTTGTTGATGAAGTATATAACATATTTTCCCCCATTCTCATCTTCTTGCCCTAGAACCGCTCCAATGGCATCATCAGACATGTCAGCATAAATATGGAACAAAAGGATCCAATTAGGTCCTCGAAGGATAGGGGCAGAGATGATTTTCTCCTTGATAATTTCAAATGAAGACTGACACTTAGGCATCCAAATGAGGTCTACATTCTTTTGAAGGAGAGAAAACATAGGGGCTGCGATTTTACTAAATTTTTCTATGAATCTTCGGTAGTATCTAGCATGCCCTAAGAAACTCCTGACATCAGTATGAGTTTTTGGGATCTCGAGTTGTTGTATGACTTTTATTTTCTTAGGATCAACCTTAATCCCTTTGGCTGAAATATGATGTCCCAACACTATTCCTTGTTCCACCATGATAAAACATTTCTCGTGATTTAGGGACAAATGATGATCCTCACACCATTTTAACACCTTGTCTAGATTCTTGAGGGTTTCATCGAAAGTTGAACCATATACAGTGAATTTTTCCATATAAACTTCCACACAGTCATTTACCAACTCAACAAATATAGCCAAGATAGCCCTTTGAAATGTTGTAGGAGCGTTACATAGCCCAAAGGGAGGAACCTGATATGCAAATGTCCCCAAGGGTAGGTAAAGGTCATCTTATCCTAGTCTTCTACTACTACTTGTATCTAGTTGTATCCACTAAATCCGTCCAAAAATGAAAAATATTTCCTCCTGACCAAGTTATCCAACACTTGGTCTATGAATGGTAGAGGGAAATAATCTCAACATGTTGCTTTGTTAAGCTCCCTATAGTCTACGCACACTCTCCACTTCCCATTCTTCTTTGGAACTACAACCAAGGGTTACACCCACTTGCTGTTAGAAATTGGGTAGATAAATACTATCTATAAGATTTTCTCAATCTCAGTTTTAACGATGTGTTTTAGAGTAGGATTGAGTCTCCGTTGTGGTTGGTGAATGGGTCAAACATCCTTAGTATAGATATGATGCATACACATGCTAGGGTTTATTCCTCTCATATTTGTATAGTCCCAAGTGAATGCTTTAGATCTATTCACTAGGGTGTCAAATAATTTGTGTTCTTCCGTCTCAGTCAACCAACTGTTGATGTTCAAAGTGTTTTCTAGGCAACAACATAATGGTTTTTACTCCTAGATGGTTGGATGTGACAGTGTACATGGGCCTTATCAGGGCATTACGAGGACAGCTGTGTGGTATAGTTTTATTAAGCCGGGAAACATCTGCAAAGAAATGGTGAGTTTTTGGATTGAAGTTCATCAAAGGACAAGGTAATATGATGAAACTGGAACCATCAAATTCTACATGATATATGTTGATTGGGTGTCCTAGGATTTCTTCTATGTCTATCATCTCTTCACTGCTCGAATCCATGGTAAGAATTTCTACATCATTCTCTAATTCATCCTCTTATTTTTCACCATGTTGTTTGATGACTACCATGGCCAGTGAAGCCAAATTTTCCTATCCATTGGGACTTTTGGTTCATCAACCCATACTTTATTGTGTTCAACAGGCTTGGCAGGAGGATACAAAAACAAATGTTTTCTATTAGTTCCATGTGAGATGGTCATTCCTCCCTCTTTGCAATCAATTTTGGCTACAACGGTAGCCAACCATGGTCATCCCATAATTATTGGATAACTGTCTTTGGGTGTAAGGGATTCAATTATCTAAAAATCTACTGGGTATTCCCATCCATCCACTTTAACAAGAATGTTTTCAATGATGCCCTTAGGAATATCTATGGATTGATTCACCATCTGTAAGACTGTAGTTGTGGGGCATATATCAGTAAGTCTTGGATTTTCCATCACATCAACATTCATCACGTTAATGGCTGCTTCAAGGTCCACCAAAGCATTAGGTATTGCTACCTCATTAATTATTACTGTTATAAGTGGACTACCTGGATCATCATATTTCAGAGCAGTGGTCGTCCCAACCAACAAGTCAGCTAGGTACCCATTTATGTGGATGGTGTTGATTCATTTTGGTTTTCTCCTTGGGGTTTTGATACACAATTGTCTAATCAACTGGTTTAACTTAGGAATTTCCTTAATTGCTTGTAGCAAAGGGACTTCAATATGCAATTGTTTAATTTCTTGTATCAATGCAATTTTAGTGGGTGAGGTCATTTTTGAAGCATCTTCCATAGGAATTGGTTTCAGAAACTTTGAAAAAGGTGCTTTGATTTTGTCTTTAGGCACGGGATCCTTCAAAAGTTTAGTTGGAGACTAACCCCCCTCCTCCTGAGGTAGGTTGGAAGCTCCAGTTGAAGATGGAGGGTTGGGATGATGTTGCGTAGTGTCTGGGATTTGTTCTATGGATGTGGGCATTATTGTGGTTTTCTCAGCAGACTTCTTGACAGGTTCATCTAGGATTTCTTCAATAGTCAGTTGTGAAAGTGTTTTTCCATACCTCAATTGTTGATTTCCATAGTGTATGGAGTTAAGTCTAGTGATATTGTCTTGTTCGATAGAATATACCCGAGTATTTGGGTGATTGTTCTTTGGCTTCAGAACTGATTACGCCGAAAGTGGTGATTGGTTAACTTGTTCATTTTGTTGAGTGTTCTGGGGAGGTGGTAGATGATTTTTTTGTTGAGTAGGCGTCCTCTTGGGGCCAGTGTAAAACTAATGTTGAGACTGATTCCATTGAGGAATGAGATTTTGATGGTACCACTACTATTGAGGTTGGTTGGGCCATTGAGGGTTACCCCAAGATTGATTTTCCTATTCAGGTGGTCCCCAAGGATAGGTTCCCCAATTAGGGGGTACTGGAGGTGGTGCCTATGGCTAAGGTGCTGCCCATTGATTATTTTTTCAATTGGGTTGGGGTCTCCAGTTAAGATTGGAATTCTGGCCATAGGAAAAATTGCCTCTAGTTCTTTGATTGACAACGTTCACTTCTTCCTCGACTGGGGTTGTTATTTTCTTGGAATTTTTAATGGAATTTAGTAGCTCACACTGATTTGTGGGGTGATTTTTATCACACACTTGACAAACGTCAATCTTATCAACTTTGTCCAAAGGACATTCTCTTAGCAAATGTTTGTTTTGGCACTTGGGGCAATAGATGGACAAGGTTTCAAGATTTCATGTTTTAGCCTGTATGTCGTATAAAGTAGTGTTTAACTGGATGAGAATGTTGGTATTGAAGTTGGCGAGCTCTTCACAAAGTTTGTTGATGTCATTGGAACCTTTAAATAGACTGGACTTCCTGATTCCTCCTCAAGTTCGAGAGAAATTCTGACACGGTTCCATAATATCATCCAACCCTAGTTGGGACACATCTCCTTTTCCCATTAAATCCAAACTCCTCCAAGATTCATCATAGAGACCTTTAAGGAATAAGGTCTTCAAACTAGCAAGACTTATGACTTCTCCACCAAAACGTTTAGATAAGAAGATAAACCTATCTAGGTAATCCTCTAAACTTTCATCCTCATTTTTCCTTACTTTGAACAGTTCTTCTTTCTTATCACTGAGCCTGCAGTAACTTTGGTACTTCTCCAAAATGGCAGACTCCATTTCATCCTAGGAGGTTATCGACTAAGAATCTAATCCCATAAACCAACACATAGTTGAGTCTTTTAGAGTGGAAAGGAAAAGCTTTAGTTTTTTATTATCATTCTTGTAGTCATATGCCTGACACAAGACTTTAAACTCAAATAGAAACTGATCAGGTTCCTTAGTAGAAAAACCTCAAAAGGTTGGAAAGAAGGCTGGTGAGATATTTTTCATTGTCATATTGTCATTTGCATCAATAGCAATAGGATAAGTGAATGTGTGTGGTGGTGGAGGGTTATCGTTGTTGTTGGTGGAATTTCTACGGTCACCCATGATGTTGAAGGGGATGTGACCCTCTTCTGAAATTCGCTTAGTTGGGCGAGGTTCTAGATTTTGCAAAGGAATATGCTCCTTGAACACTATATGTTCTCTTTCTAGGGTATGTGGGAAGGTCTCAGGTTGACCCTGTTCAGTCAATTCCTTAGTAAGTTCTTGATTTGAGTTTCCTTCCTCCCTAATTGTTGGTACGTCGACTGGGGGGTTTTTGGTATGAATCTTCCATGGGGGCCTCGTTTGCTGACCATGTAGAAAAGAAGAGGAAGGACTATTTCTATCCCTAAAAGAAGTATTCAAGATATCTCCTACTAACACTAAAAAGGTCTCCCCGACAACGATGCTAAAAAACAATAGGTTGTCGTCAGGTCCTAACACTTTAGTTAATAAACACATTAATATATTGACCAGGTAGTGTGCAGAGGCTGTATGCAATAGAAGATGTCTCAACTCTCTCCCTCAGGTTTCCTATATACCAAACAACTAAATAAAACTCTAAACTAGAGGGCCTCTAAACTTAGAAAGCAATAAATCATCTATCTCAAAAGCTAGAAATAATTAAACTAGAAAGCAAAAAACTATGAATCTGAAAAGCATCACCACTAAGCTAGAAAGCATGAAAATGATTAATCTAAAGAATGTATAAATTGCTGAAGTAAAACTTGTAAAGAAAATAGGAAACATTTATCTAGTGCAAAATATAACAATCCAACAACTAACATAAAATGATTTAATAGAAATAACTAAAGGAAGGTGCTTTGAAACTTCAGATACTAAATTCAGAGACTATGGACTTAGCTACAACCTAGAGGATTGACACTGATAGCATGACACACACAGAAAAAATGAATTCCAATTTTATTTTTTATCTATTAAATGAAAGTATAGAATGAAAATTAAAATACTTATCTATCTATCTATCTATAACCCTTGAGTAGCCAACTCTCAGGTGTTTCTATAGCTATCTCATATCACATGCATTGGTAATCTCCAAGTTACTTCATTCAAAGGACTCCATTCACATTGCTCAATAATTCAAAGAGTGGCAGGAAAACTCATTTTTATTCATATGGTAGTTTGACTCAAAAATACATATTGGTAGTATTACAATATTCTTTTGTATTCATCATTTTCAATAGTTACATATTTATATGAAAGTGGTTAACAAAATCCTACTTTATAATTAATAAAGTCTTTAACAAATTGTTAACAATTAATGGACTTTAAAGCCCATGAAATGAGAAATTAAAGAGGATTGACACGAGCCATAAAGTTTTTGAAACTAAAAATAATAGAACTATGAAGACTCAGCCCATAACATATGCTCCTAAAATTCTGGCACCCACTCGCTTGTCTTCAATGGTGTTGAGACCTGCGTTCATCTCCTTTTTGATTGGAATGGTAATTGAGGGTGGAAGTTGACCTGTGGAATGCTCAAGAATTAACCATTAAATCAACATAAGTTAGCTTATTTTAACTAATTTCAAGAAGTAAAGTTTGCATGTTTATTCATGAAAAGAGAGCAATTATTTATCCTAAAGGTAATTAATTGGCAGGGTAATTGGGCTGAAAGGTATAGGTTTGCATATTGAGTCCATTATATTGATGAGGTTATTTTTGCCTCATCAAAGACATCCAATGGAGTCTCTAGTGTAGGATTGATTAACTTGTTGTCCAACATGAAATAAGATATCATAAGCCATTTGGCTTCTCAATTGGCACTCTACATGTAAAGAAAAAGAAAGAAGAGGCAAAGGAAATCCTTACCAAATACTTCCCTAATTGCAGATAGAGGAAAGCCAATTGTAAGTGTAAAAGAGTAGCATGCATTACAAAGGATAGACCGGGGAAAACAAATGTTCAAGCACTAGAGGGTGAAGACAAAAAATTGTTCTACATTGTACAAAGGAGGCCATGGAAACCAAGACAAGGTATGCCTCAAGATCGTTTGAATTTTAGTACACCATTTTCAATTAGCAATCAAAACTTCTCTAGTTGGAACCCTCAGCCTTGGGTAAACACACAAAACTAATGGAAAAATCCTCAACCAATCTGGAACCAGTAACAACAAACCATATGGTCACAACAAAATTTTCAAGGATCCAACTACAATCCCCAATGTTCACAACAAAATCAATGGAAAACTCAATGGAAAAACAAAAATATAAATTACTAATAGCCACAACAGCCTTTGCAGCTACATCAGCAAGCCATCATGTCCAATCCAACAAATCCATCATCTTAGCCACCAAGAGCACCTGAACTGCTAGCCTAACTTGCACCTAATCCAAATAACAAGGTTTTTCAATAGGCCTACATTAAGGAGGCTATTCAATACCCTACATATGGGGTAGAGGTGAGTTATTTCCACATGAGGTCAGGGAAAACATTGGCTAGGCATTTATCCCCTCAAATCACTAAGTTGGTAGATGAGGAATCCTCAACATAAGCCTTAGACAATCCACCTATGGAACTTGAGTCAAATCAGGTGAACCAGACCACTTCAAGTCCACAATCTCCATTCCTTGAGCGATTAGCTATTCAAAAACATCAAAACAAAGCTAAAAAAAACCTATTAGGGTAGCTTCAAGATGTGTCTATAAAGATACCCCTCATTCAAGCCATCAAGGATATTCCCATTTACAAAAAAAATAATGAGACCTTTGTCTTAAAAGGCCAAGTAGAAAGATAAAAGACCTTCAGACTATACATGTCTTAGGGAATTCTAACATTATGTTAGGGAACATCATTGTCCCTAAATATACAGAGCCTAGGAGTCTAGTTGTGGATGTTAAGATAAATGACGCCCTCATTAAAAATGCCTTTATGGACTTGGGGGTAAACATTAATGTGATGACTAAGGAAACAATGCAGCTATTACAATTAGTAAACCTTAGGCCTACACCCACTATTTTATAGTTGGCAGATAGGTCAACAGTGAAACCTAAAGTCATCATTGAGGACTTGGTCATAACTTTGGATTCATGGGAGCACCTTGCATATTTTATAGTACTACAACCAAGGCTAACTTTGTAGGTTATCCCTTTATTCTAGGAAGACCATGGCTAGCAAAATATTATGCATTTATAGGTTGTAGGTTTGGAAACATGATTATCTCAAATGGAACCGTGACCAAGAAATTAGTCCTTTATCCACCAGCCCAACCTCATTGTAGATTTAGAGAAAACCATTTGGCCTACCCTAGATGAAGAAGACTAGTATTCCCTACAAACTCTCATGACCATTGAACATAGCCCTTTTTTGAGCAACTAAGATGAGGATTATTTAATTGCACATATTATATAGAATAAGTGTGGTAGGAACCTACATCAACAAGACTGTTTGTCATGGTTGAAGTACCTACTACAAAATATTGTACCTATCAATTCATCAGAATCAACATCTCAACTTTTCCATTATTTACTACCACAACAATATGTCCCAAATATTGTTGTACTTGACCTTTCATCCCTACAATTAGCATCCAAGAATTTATAAATCATGCCAAGTAGAATGATAAATGTTAGAAGTGGATTAACTACTAAGCAACAGACTTCCCTAATAGTTGTGTTACAGGAACATGTAGCAGCCTTTTCATAGGACTACCATGACATGAAGGGGTTTGACCTAGACCTGTGCATGTATAGGATCTATAGAAATGATGGTTTTAAACCAATTAGACAACCCTAGAGGAGAATGACCCCTGTACTAAGAGATATAGTAAAAAATTAATTACAAAAAATACTTGATGCAGGTTTCATTTACCCTATTTCTGAGAGCCAATGGGTGTCATCTCTAGTTATTATCCCCAAGAAAGGAGGGGAATGGAGAGTATGTGTGGAATATAGATAATTAAACATAGCCACTAGAAAAGACCACTTTTCACTACCTTTCATTGATCAAGCGCTTGACTCCCTAGCAGGTAAAAAGTACTCCTTTCTAGATGGATTTAATGGCTACAACTAGATTAGAATAGCTCTAGAGAACTAGGATACAACCATCATTACATTCCCTTTGGGCACATATGCCTATTTTTTTTCTTCCCTTTGGACTATGTAATGCTCCAGCCACTTTCCAAGGGGTAGTGCTAAGAATTTTATCATATTTTGTACATGGATCCATCAAAATTTACATGGATGATTTCACAACCTATGGAGAAACATATGATGAAGCACTCAATAACCTAGAGAAAGTTTTAAAGAGGTGTCAAGAACATAATTTATCCCTAAGTCATGAGAAATTTTTCATGATGATGACCCAAGGGATTGTGCTAGGACATTTTTTATCAAGTGAAGGGGTTCAAGTGGATCCAAATAAAATTGAGATAATCTTCACACTTCCTGTGCCACAAAAACAAAGAGATGTCAGGAGTTTTCTAGGACATGCAGGCTACTCTATACGATTAATTCAAGACGTCAACAAAATTTTAACACCTTTATTTGTTCTACTCACAAAAGATATAGAATTTGAGTGGACCATAGAATGTCAGCACTCTTTTGAAGCATTCAAGACAACATTGACCAAATCACCTATCTTGAGAGGACCAAATCAAACCTTTCCTTTCCACATACACAAAGATGTTTTTAATTTTTCCATAGTAGTACTTAGACAAAAGAAAGGTAATAAGGAGTATGCCATATACTACATTAGCAAGAATTTACAAGGGGAAGAACTCAACTACACAATCACATAAAAACAAATGTTGATAGTTGTCTATGTAATTAACAAGTTTAGGCACTATGTCATAGGGTATCTTACTTTTCCATCAAACATGGGAATATTACTATGTTGATAGTTGTCTATCAAAAAAATTCCAACCTCTATTTGTTGGGGACATCTTACTTTTCCAACCAATTTCTAGTAAATGGTGGTAGGGAATATTTCGTGAAGGACACGAATATACCGACAACATAATTTTTCTCGGGCCTCAGAATTATTTTTCGCCAACAGGGGAATATTTCACAAATATTCTTTTTGATGTCAGTATGATGTCATTTGTACGTCAGCATGACGTCAACCGTATGGATAGATGGAAAGGGCCCCTTTGACCCCTTCTTTGGCCTCCAGGGAGCTATTTTTTATTTTGACCATAACTTGGCCATTCAATTTCAGATTTTGATGAATGAGATATCATTAGAAGGTTGGTTCCATCAACTTTCTAGTTGTGTGGCTCTCATGACCTATTTTTTTGTTGGTACATTGTACAACCTATTGAAGTCAGAGGTGCTATTTTTAGTCCTGAGCTTGTAACTTTTGACTATTTTCTCCATTTTTCATGATTCTAGCAACGTTGGAACTGTCTTTTAGAGCTCTTTAGTTCCATCCATGCACTTTTTCCAGATTGTTCTTCAGGTACATTTTATTCATTTTTTTGTATTTTCACACTCTACTAAATTACTTGGATATTTTAGCTCCTGGGAACTTGTTATTTGTGTGGGATGATTTATTTTTGGCTATTCTACATATATTTCCAGTATTTTTTCCTATTTGAGCATTGTAGACATCATTTACATGCACATTCTCTTTTGTTGACACATTGAGATAAAGTGCCATTCTGGTGTATACTTTTTGGAGATTTTACACATCATGTGTGCCTTTTGTATTTGTACTATGATATAAAGTGTCATGGGGGGGTTGATGTTTTCCTTTGGTTTTCCATCACAACTTTTTCAAGTGAGTGTTCCTTCCATGACAGTAGTGAATCTTAGTGATTCTTGCCTCATGTGTGTGTGCCTTAGTTTGCACACCCTTTTATTTATAGGTTGTTTCTCCTGCATGCACTTGTTGGACTCACATAGTTTCACTGTACCTATCTTGGCTCTCCCTTTTAAACATTATGGGGGGGTTTCTATTATTGGTGCAAATGCTTCCATGGTTTCACATTGGATTGATCTATGCATCTAGTTCTTGTTCCTATGTACTTTCAGATGTGGCATACTTCAGTTGTTAGTTACATGCATTTTGGTGAGTAGGAGCATTTATCATATGGAAATTCTTAAATTCCTATTACTGGAGGTGACCTTCCATTTTCATTTGATCAAAGACTACTGGGTACCTATATTTTTCAACTTGCATCCTACTTGTTGAGTAGTGCCATTTGGGTCACTCACATAGATTCATGTACCGTTTGTGTCTTCGAGTTCTAGATGTTTTCCTTTGTTTTCCATCTAATTCGAGTAGTGTCATTGGGGAAACTCATGCAAATTATTGTATCTATCATGATCAATGTTATTTAGACTAGTTGATACTTTTATTATTGACTTGCATCTTGCATGTTGAGTCTAGTGTTGTTGGGGTCACTCATGCAGATTCTTGTACCAATTGTATCTTCAACTTCTAGATGTTTTCCTTTGTTTTCCATCTAATTCGAGTAGTACCATTGAGGGCACTCATGTAGATCCTTATTATCCTGATCCCGATCATTTTATTTAGAGGAGGTTCTTCATTTCAGCACCATATCAGTCATCATTCGATAACAGTCTACAACTTCTTTGTGCATCTATGATGTTCTACATGTTCCTCTTTTTTGGGACATTGTCTTGTTTGGAGGATTCTTCAGTCCTTCACTTGGCTTTCATCTCTTTTTGGAGTGGATTTTTTCCCACGAGGTTTTCTATGTTTATCTGCATTATAGAGATATTTTGTTTTTACATGGGTACCTAACTAGGCCTTGTTTGTCAAGACCCATCATGCATTTTTTTAGGGATTTTAGCTACTCCCTAAGTTCATCTTAAGGGGAGGTGTTAGAGTTATCATGCATTAGCTAATATTAATGAATCTTTAATTGATTATTAGTATAATTTATTCTCATGCACTTAAGCTAAACTTAGGAGTGCTTTTATGCTTTTAGGATTTTTCTCCTATATAGCACTCAACCCTCATTGTAATTATTGATCTCGAGCTTTCATATCTTTCGATAGTCTCTTGCTTCTGTAACTTTTTCTTGTTGAGGAATATAGCATATATTTGTTTGCAGATCTCTTGCATTAAAGGTGTATTTGTTTGTTGTTTGATCTCATGGTTTATGGTTTTGTGCTTGTTTCATGATTCTAATAGGAAGATACCACCTCATTTATCCCCTAGAGAGAAGAGGTAGTTGGTGCACAAAATTCTCCCCTACTCTTGGATAGATGGCTATTTATTCTATACATGTCCAGACAATATTAGGAGGAGATGCATAAGAGAGGATGAGGTCTATGACATCCTCAAAGCATGACATGGTGAACCATGTGAGGGACATTTTGCAACAAAGAGGACCGCACTCAAGATTCTCACCACTGGCTATTATTGGCCAACTCTTCATAAGGATTAAATTAAATATACAAAGATTTGTGATACAAGTTAGAGGATGGGCATGCCAACTAGGAAAAATGAGATGTGTGTGAAACCACAATTGGTACTAGCACCATTTGATAAATGGGGACTAGACTTCATTGGCCCAATATCACTAGCATCCAATAACGAGTTCACAACGTATGAAGTTCCAAGAGAAATTGTGATAGATCAAGTTCCATAGTTCACATCAGAGTTGATTACCAAATGGGTTGAGTATGAAATAAGGCGTAAAAAATAAACACCCTATCACCCCCAAGCTAATGGGTAGGTGGAAGTAACAAATAGGAATATTGAAAACATCCTAACCAAAAAAGTGTAGATTCATAAAAAATATTGGGTGGCCAGGTTACCTGAGGCAATATGGACCTATAGAACAACATGGAAGAAAATAACAAGATTTACACCTTATGAGTTGGTGAATGGTAAAACAACAATCTTGCCCATTGAATTTGAATACAAGACATTTAAGAAAAAATTTAAACTAGATATGGACTTGACAACAACAAAAAAAAGAAAGACTACATAATCTAAATGGATTAGATGAGATAAAAATGGAGGTCATGCACCGCACTAAGATTATTCAAAAAAAGAGAGTCAAATGGCATTATCAGTATATAAAGACAAATCAATTTACTGTGGGAGATTGGGATTTATTATATGACTCAAGGTATAAATATTATAAAGGGGCACTTCAAACAAGGTGGTTAGGACCATATGAAATAGAGTATTTTTTTCCAAATGGAGTAGTCAAGTTTCAAACTATAGATGCAATTATATTTTCTCTACTGGTCAATGGTCACAGACTGAAAATTTACAAGAAGCCAACATAGAAAGATGATTTTATCATTCTTTAATGCAACAATATGGACCACATAGTGCTTCAAATAAAAACATTGAACCAAATAGTGATCATGACAAAGGTAGTAATCCTGCTGAAGACATTATAATAGATAACAAAGATACACTAGTACACACTATGGGTTCTACAAGTGCCTCAACAAATGAGCCACATAGCTCACCTATTGAGGTCAACTGGGTATAACTTTCTATCCACCTTCACATGCACACATTGCATAGGTGACACAATCGACAATCATTTTCAAATAAAATCCATAGTGTTACAGGGACTTGTAGTAGCATGAATAAAAGCTTACAAATTTTAGCTAAGGACCTATTGCTGAAGCTACCCACAACATGCGCCAGTCAGTAAATTCAAAATTTTCCACCAACTTAATTGCATGCTATCCACATACATTACATTTTTCTATATATATAGCCAAATGCCTATCATGCCATTGCATGCAACTTCACTATCACATTCCACATCACATTCCTCGACTTCCATGCATTTAGGAGATCGCTTCATATCCCATAAACCATACATTATGTAGCCTTTCCATCATCACACACCAACCTATCATTTCATCCATCACCTATTGTGATTAAGAAATTTTCAAATCATAATCAAGCTATGGACAGTCCTAATCAACTTCACGTGAGCTGAGTTCAAATCACTTCACATTGATAAGTACACATATTGTTATGCCATTATTAACATAGGTTGTAATTTTTTTCAATATATTTTCATTTAATTCTACATGCTTCATACTCATGTAGTAGGGTAGAACCATAGGAGGAGATTTTGTGAAGGTCACCACCCATAGCTATTGGCAACACAAGGGCAGACAACTAAGAGGGGGGGTGAATCAGTTGTCACAAAAATTATACTTAATTAACTTATTCTCAGATCTAATAAATAAAAATGAAGGCATAAACCATCACCACATCAGAAACACACATAACACCAAGATTTTTTAGTGGAAACCCTATTAGGGGAAAAACCATGGTGGAGGTTAGTCCACAAGATTATACTCTGCTAAAGTATAAAAGAATTTTAAATGGGAATGTACATGCATTTAGGAACACTACCTAGAGCTCATTGCTCAAATACAAAAAGGCTTACTTCCCAAAGGAAGACACTATCTTACATAAATATTCAGATTATATCCACAAGATTTTGAACTAAGAAAATAGCATCTGCTAATGCCTGATTACAGTTCCGGTTAAGCACATAAACTCTGCTCACTCTTCTTCACAATTTACTTCTTCCTTTGAATGATTAGAACATTATTCACACATAAGACTCACACACTTCGCACACACACAAACACACCTTCAAATGATAAAACAATTGCTCATATATATCCACAACTAGGGATAACATCATTTACATGTTGGCTTCAACAAAATATAAAATGAGTACAAACTGTTGGCCCAAATCAATAAAAAATTATTAATGTGAATCAACCAAAGTTGGCCACAACATAGTGAAGACCCAAAATAAAATCCTTGAACATGAAACACATTCAAAAATTATGCCTCGAAGATCCACAACACACTACAATCACCCTATTGGCCATGATCATGAAAAACATGAACACAAAGAAGAAAATCACCAATCATGAGCACAACGATCAATATGGACATACAACATAGATATAGCATGATCTAGAAACATCCACGAGCATCATGAATCACCACAGAAGCATCTGCAACAACTCAAATTACTAGAATCATATAATCTTCTTTTAGGAACACCAATTGAAGCAACAGAATAACTGTCAGAACACAGATACTCATAACTTCATCAAATCTTCATGTGGATCTTTGAAACTTAACATGGATAAACTAGATATACTCGACAAGAAACCCTTTAATCCATAACCTCTTATCATCAATATACTGAGCTAGCCAACATATTGAACTTCACTGCATCACTGACAACCTTGAACTTATTTTATTACAATTTTCTCAATATCCTCGACATATACAGTCTTAAAGACATTAATTCCAATAGTGTTGGCATCAATGACAACCACATATCAACAATATCCAATAATCCTCCCCTTTGTCATTGATTTCAACACATGATGGGAAAAACATCATCAATGCAACTATCTCTTAGCACTTTCTCCCCCTTAGATTTTGACTCTTCTCCCTAGATAATTCACAACTTTTCACATGAATCTTCTCCCCCTTTGACATAAATGAAAAATATACACATTATATTTCTCCACACAATCTTTTAACCACATATCTAAACATCTAACTACTCCCCCTGAGTAGCAGCCACCACAACATCAATCCGGATCAAGATATGACTATGAAATGCACAGACTGATTCAAGTCAATGCATCTTAATTCCAATTAGGAGGGTTAATCACCCCTAGTTTCCCTCTGAGATACTCAAAAGTATCCTTAGGCAAGGGCTTGGTAAAGATATATGTAATATGTTCCTTAGTGGGCACATACTCCAATCTAACTTCCTTTTCACTCACCTTCTCTCTCAAAAAGTGAAACTTGATAGATATATGCTTGGTCTTTGAATGCAACACCAGATTCTTAGAAATGTTAATTGCATTTGAATTATCACAGAATATGGCAATAGGTTCATCATACACAACTCTGATATCTTTTAGCATCTACTTCATCCACAATACTTGAGTACAATGTTTAGCAACACCAATGTATTATGCCTCTGTAGTAGATAAAGAAATGGCATTTGCTTCTTACTGAACCATGAAATCAAATTCTTTTCCAAGAAAAATGCACCATCACTAGTACTATTTATGTCGTTCACATCTCCTACCCAATCAGCATCAGTAAAAGCACTCAAAGTAAAGTCATCTTCTTTAGGATACCATAGGCCAAAATCAACTATCCCCTTCAAGTATCTGAAAATCCTCTTCACAGCTGTCACATGAGATTCCTTAGGATCAACTTGAAATCTTGCAACAATGCATACAACATTCATGATATCAGGTGTAGTTTGAGTCAAATAAAGCAATCCACTAATCATGGATCTATATCTAGTCTGGTTTGATTTAGGAGAATCATCATCTTGTGTCAACTTACATCCGGTCACCATGGGTGTACCAACCAGCTTTGAATCTTCCATACCAAACTTCTTTAGCAATTCTTTCACATACTTGGATTGAAATATAAAGATCCATTTATCTACCTGAGTAATTTGCAATACCAAAAAGAATTTCATTTCTCCAATAATAGACATCTCAAACTCAATCTACATCTCATCAACAAACTTCATGCACAAACTATGATCTCCTCCAAAAATGATATCATCAACAAAGACTTCAACAATCAAATCTTTATCATGATCAAGCTTGAAATACAAATTACTGTCAACAATACCTTTATTAAATCCAAGCTTCAACAAATACTTGTCCATTCTGGCATACCATGCTTTTGGGGATTTCTTAAGTCCATACAATGCTTTCTTCAACCGACAAACCATATCTCCCTTATTAGTCAATTGAAATCCATCACATTGCTGAATATACACTTCTTCCAGTTCACCATTTAGAAATGTTGACTTGACATCCATTTGATAAACCTTGAAGTTTTTGTAAGCAACATAAGCAAGAAATAGTCTCACAACTGCAATCCTAGCAATAGGAGCAAAAGTTTCTTCAAAGCCAATTCCTTCCATCTGAGAATATCCTTCACACACTAGTCTTGCTTTGTTTCTAACAACTTCACCTTGCTCATTCAGTTTGTTTCTAAAGACCCATTTAGTTCCAATTACATTTTTGTCCTTAGGTCTAGGAACAAGAATCCATGTATCATTCTTCTCAATTTGTAGTAGCTCCTCTTTCATTGCTTCCACCCAGTGTTCATCTTTGCATGCTTCATTGACACTATTAGGTTTAGTCTTTGAAATCAAACAATATTCTTCTACAATTCTTCTCCTAGTTTGAACACCTTTGTTCTTATCACCAATAATATGATCTTCTGAATGATTTAGTCTTACATACCTTGGAGTCTTATGATGTTCTTGAACTTCAGGCTCTTGTGATCTCACTTCTGCACTTTCACTAGTTCCTTCCTCTTGATTTTCTTGATTCATCAAAATGATCTGAACTTGATTTGAAGTTTGAACTTTCTTTCCTTTATCTAAACTGTCATTTTGATTGTTTGAATCATATCCACAGGTTGTAGATGGTCTAACTATGTATTCATCAACCTTGACATTATCACTCTCAATTACTTTCCTCGACCTCTTATTGTAGCACCGGTAGGCTTTACTTTTAGTAGAATAACCAAGAAAGATCCCTTCATCACTCCTAGCATCAAACTTTCCTATATCTTCATCTCTTTTGATATAGCATTTACTCCCAAATATTTTGAAGTATCTAATAGTAGGCTTATGACCATGCCATAGCTCATAAGGAGTCTTGCCAGTATCACCTTTGATTTGTACCCAGTTGAGAGTGTAAATGACAGTACTCATAGCTTCTCTCTAGTAGATATGAGGAACATTTCCTTCCAGCATCATAGTCCTAGTAGCATCTTAAATTGTCATGTTCTTCCTTTCCACAACTCTATTTTGCTGAGGGGTCCACGGTGAAGATAATTGTCTCTTTATCCAATGCACTTCACAAAAATAATTAAACTCACATGAAGAGAATTCACCACCTCTATCTGATCTCAGACATTTAATCTTTAGACTTGTCTCTGTCTCAACCATAGCCTTAAAAATCTTGAATTTCTCCAGAGCTTCATATTTTTCCCTTAAGAAAGTAACCCACATAATTCTAGAGTAATCATCAATAAGTAACATGAAATACCTATATCCTTGTAAACTTCTGACTCTAGAAGAACCACACAAGTCAGTATGCACAAGCTCCAACACTTCATTTGAACAATGTTGTTTTCCCTAGAATGAAATTCTAGTTTGCTTCCCTAATTGACATTCCTTGCATATAGTATTCGTAGGTTTTATCATCTTAGGAAGATCTCTCACTGCCTGAGTAGAACTTGTCTTGATAATATTATCAAAGTTTACATGATGCATTCTCCTATGCCACAACCAGGATTCATCAGCTTGAGCAATCAGACAACTTTTACGAGCAACATTCAGGTGAAAGATATTACCTTTTGTTTTTGTACCTGATGCAATCACATTTCCGGAACTCCCCAATATTCTACACTTTCTATCCTTGAATTGAAGATTGTATCCCTTGTCAACCATTTTTCCAACACTTAAGAGATTATGCTTCAAACCTTCCACATATAGAACATCATCAGTATTATGCTTACCATCAAGAGAAATGGATCCTTTGCCACGAATTACACCAACTTTTTCATCACCAAATCTTACAACACCACCATCATACTTTTCCAAGCTCACAAACTTACTTTTATCACCTGTCATGTGATGAGAGAATCCACTGTCAATCAACCATTCATATTTTTCTTCAACTCAAGAAGCTAGGGATTTCTCCACATTCGTGCAACTAGCAAATTTAGTAGGTACATGATCATTTTCCTTGATAGAAATAAGTACCTATTCATCCTCACTTACATTCCCTTTATCAGATTCATCATCTATCACACCTTCATCAACAACAAAATAACACTTTCTTTGGAATCTAGGCTTGTTAGGTCTAGGCTTAGGAACTCTTTCTAGACACCTTGAGGAAAAATGACCAATCTTATTGCAAGAACAACATTTAATAGGCAATTTCCCTTTATACTTGCCTTCTCCTCTGGCTTCCCTCTTGACAATAAGTGCTTCAAGATCGTCTAGTTTTCTTTCTTCTTCTTCTTCAATCTCTCTCATTTCCTACTCATAATTGAACACCTTTCTAGAAGAACTTTCTCCCAGATCATATCTCTATTTTTTTTTTTGGAGATGGTAGAATTGAATGAAATTTTTTTCTTAGGAAGAGAATCACCAAACTCACTTACCTCAAAAGCAATAAGCTTACCAATCAACATATCTCTGGTTACATTTTTCACAGTCTGGATCTCCTTAATAGCAGTAGCTTTGGCTTTGTATGCAACAAGCAAAGATCTAAGCACTTTAGCAAAAATCTTTGATTCTTCCAATGTTCCACCAACACATCTAATACTATACACAAGCTCATTCACTCTTTGCATAAAAGAAGTAAGTTTCTCATCATCAACCATTCTCAACATTTCATATTTCCCTTTTAGGCTTTGCAGCTTAGCAATCTTCACATGGGCATCACCTTCATACAAAGTTTCCAACTTTTTCTAGATCTCATAAGCAGTCTTTAGATCCATTACATTTGTCATTTTAGAATCAGTCAGAGCACTCAACAATGATTCCTTAGCCCTGATATTGTACTCAACATCCTTAATATCAGCAAAAGTAGGACCATTCTGTGGGATGATATATCTATTCTTTGTAATTGTCTAGTAAGGTTCACCAATGCATCTCAGATGACACTCCATTCGAGTCTTCCACAAAGAATAATTTGTTCCATCAAATCTTAGACTATCCTTCTTATATGTCACCATATCAGATCACCTCAAGCTATTAAACTTCTTTTGAGGAACCCGCTCTGATACCAATTGTTGGCAACACAAGGGTAGGAAATTGAGAGGGGGGGTGAATCAGTTGTCATAGAAATTATAATTAATTAACTTATTCTCAGATCTGATAAATAAACATGAAGGAATAAACCATCACCACATTAGAAACACACATAACACCAAGATTTTTTACGTGGAAACCCTGTTAGGGGAAAAACCACGGTGGAGGTTAGTCCACAAGATTATACTTTGCTAAAAGTATAAAAGAATTGTAAATGGGAATGCACATGCATTCAGGCACACTACCTAGAGCTCATTTCTTAAATACAAAAAGGCTTACTGCCCAAAGGAAGACACACTGTCTTACAAAAACATTCAAATTACATCCACAAGATTTTGAACTGAGAAAATAACATTTGCTAATGCTTGATTACAGTTTCGGTTAAGCACATAAACTTTGCTCACTCTTCTTCACACTTTACTTCTGCCTTCAAATGATTAGAACATTATTCGCACATAGGACTTGCACACAGACACCTTCAAATGATAAAACAATTGCTCATATATATCCGCAACTAGGGATAACATCATCTACATGTCAGATTCAACAAAATATAAAATGAGTATAAACTGTCAGCTCAAATCAATAAATAATTATTAATGTGAATCAACCAAAGTCGGCCACAATATAGTGAAGACCCAAAATAACATCCTCAAACATGAAACACCTTCAAAAATTATGCCTTGAAGATCCACAACATGCTACAATCACCCTGTCGACTATGATCATGAAAAACATGAACACAAAGAAGAAAATCACCAATCACGAGCACAACGATTAATGCAAATGTACAACATAGATAGAGCATGATCTAGAAACATCCACAAACATCATGAATCACCATAGAAGCATCCACAACAACTCAACTTACTAGAATCATATCATCTTCTTTCAGGAATACCAATTGAAGCAACAAAATAATTGTTAGAACATAAATACTCATAACTCAATCAAATCTTCATGTGGATCTCTAAAACTTAACATAGATAAACTAGATATACTCGATAAGAAACCTTTTAATCCACAACCTCTTATCATCAATATAATGAGCTAGCCAACATACTGAACTTCACTACATCACTAATAACCTGCAACTTATTTTATTACAATTTTGTCAATATCCTCGACATATACAACCTTAAAGATGTGAATGCCAATAGTTTTGACATCAATGAAAACAACATATCAAAAATATCCAACAATAGCCTCTGAGCAACCTGCAACAAAGGATTTCCAGGAAACCCGACCTTCCAGGACACCAAGAACAAGAAAGAGGAAAGGTGGATCTTTCTGTACACCCAAGAAAGTGTAGAAGAAAAAACCCACCTAGCCAAGGTGTTCACACCATTTGAAAATGAAGGGTGTTATGAGGGGTAGTATTAGGATATAGGAGGAAGAAAATACTATGACATTCAAAGATTTAGACTTGAAAGAAATTTTTTTTGAGGTTGTGCATATGCTTGTTAAGAGAAATTGGTATATTTCAACTACCTCTGAATCTGATTCAGAAGATAATTTTGTTGCTTTAAGAGAGGGGGACCAACCATGTCAAGGCTGTAGGTCACAATGAACTAAGAGAAGAAGGTTTCCCTAACTTAACTCACTCTAAAGGATTTCTTAGGGTGAGGATTGAGAATGAAGAGCACTATATAGTACTCCTATCACTCTACAGACCTAGAGTTTAGGTTTAGGCTAGGTGAGCTAGTTTTTAGAGTTGGTACCACACCTCAGACAACTTTTTGTCCAAGGACGACAATGGTTTTGGGATGATAGCGTGGCTCGTTGGCGTCTCTTGGGTGCGATGGCATCTGTATAGCCAAAAAACACTAAATACAATACAAACTACCTAAAAACTAATTGACAACCTATCTATTTGATTGTGATGGGAAAAACTAAATAAGAAAGTACGAGAAATATAGATAATGGTGATAAAGCAAGTAAATGAAAGCTAAGGTGATGAAGATAATCTCACAAAAGCACCTATTTTCCAGCTAGCTCCACATGCACATTCACCTACACACAAGAAAGAGGGAAATGTTTTGGGGTTTTATAGGGGTTTGCCTTAGTCAAACCCTCATTTTGGTGTTTCCACCTCCACAGATAGCCAGAAAGCAACAAAGTAGAATATGTAATAAAGAAAGTAGAAAGAAAGAATGATTGTAATGAACACTCCAAAACAATACTATGCTACTCTATCAAATCACAAAGGAGAGGAGTGAAGAATTACCACCTCCACCCAAAAGCTCACTAGCTAAAGGAGGAGAATGCAAGGTATGGACTTGGAAAAGTCACCACAGTCACAACAGTGATGAAGGGAGGTCTTGCAAGAATCCAAGCTCACAAATTCTATGGCTTGCCTCACACTTGCAATGTGGAGTTGATGGAGCTTCAAAGCTGCTACAATGATCACAATGGAATGCTGAAATGTTGCTTGAGAGTGAAGAAGTGAAGTGGAAAATGCTAAGAGATTGAATGTGAATGTCTAGAGCTTGAAATGAAGTGAGAATGAATCTTTTTGAAGGTGGGATGAGAAGTAATAAGGAATTTTTGGGTCAGTTGGTCGAAGGGGGACATTACAATTCGGCCCCAATCGAGTGTGTAACACCTCTTCCAACTTCAAACATAGGAATCTGTTAGGGACAATATCGTGGCGCATAGACGTCCACACACCACACTATTTTCCCTAACATATATTCTCTCACTGACTCATAGGATGAATGCCAAGTGGATGGAAGGCAGGTGGGTGATGTGGAATTTTTTCTTCGGATTTGATTTTCTAAGGTGAGGGTGTATGAAAGGGGAATTTTCTTAAGGGGTGAAAATTCGCTCCTATACATTTTTCCCCCACTTTACTCACCACGAATATCAATGAGTTTTTGTTAAAGTATATTGAAGAGTTAGTAGGGTTAGAAATGTATACCTAAACCATCGAGGAATCAAACCGCGATCCGACGAACTCGAAAGTGCAAGACAGGCAAAGGACTCCAAATGTACTCTCCCTAGGGATTTTCGAACAAAAGGACTCCATAGCCCCACATAACTATGAAGTTGCACAAAATACACCGAAGGCCCTTGAACTAACGATGGAAAAATCTTGTAGGATGAAAGCATCTCATAGTCCTGCATACCTGCGAGAAGGAAACCCCCAAGTTCTCTCTCATGAAGGAAGCTCAAATGAAGTAAGTTGCTTACAAGGCCACAAAACTACAAGAAGGAAACCCCCAAGTTCTCTCTCATGAAGGAAGCTGAGATGAAGGAGAATTTTTAGAGTCTAATTGGAAAGAAACTTCACAAGCACACCTGCAAAGCAACATGTTAATCCATAGATAAAACATGCCAAGAAACAAAAAGCAGTCACACAGGAAAACAAGCAGACAGTCACATAGACAGTCAACAAATGGAAAGGTTTCAAAGGGGTCCCTCAAGAACCATTCAAAAGAAAAGGGGTCCACTCAAGGGATGTGCTGTTTGAAGGAGACGTTTTTTTCTCAAATCAATTCAACATCAAGGAATCCTTTTGAAATATGTTCACTTCATCAAGAAATTCAAAAGGAAAAAGATACCCCCTCACGAGGAGAAGGTCGAGGCTTCTCCTCCAGGACAAAGCTTCTCCCACCTCAGAGGAAAATTCTAAAGTTATTTCTTTGTGAACCCATGATGTAGGAAACATGTTCCATTAGGATTCCAAGTTGAGAATGCGATCTTTGAAAAAAATTGCAAGGATTTTCATGAAAAGATTCGTTGGCAATGAATGCATTCTCTAAAAATCAAAACATTGTGAAAGCAAGGTTGTCACACATACGAGGGAAAACTCAAGCAAAAAAGAGAGAAGGATAAAAGAGCGAAAGAGAAATAACATGAACAAGAGACACAGGCGTGATATGATATTTTGGGTTTAGAGCTGCTCATAAATATATATAAGTATAGTAATAGTATATTAATGAACTATCATCAACCCCATACTATATCAGACCATGTGAAGAATGCACGAGAAGAAAAAGTAAAAATAAAAAATTGGGTCAACATGGAAGGGAAGCCTAAATGCTCCCAATGCTTTGCATCGTCCCCAATTTTCTAAAAATCAAAACACATAATAGAGGAAGAATGATGATACAAATAGAAGAAGGTTTACGACACAAAATCAATCCAATATACAAGCACCAACAAGGGTGACAAGGGTCATCCAGGAACACATCACAACACACACACATCCCTAATCTAAAGATAAAGAAGAGGCCTCTACCTAACACTCATCGACCAAGAGGTATTTCATTTCCCAATCTAGATCATTATAAGGGGAAATAAAAAAAGCTTGCAATGGTGGAATATTAAGGGGAGGAGCTTCTGACCCTCCCGCGACAAGGGCTAAGGAAGAAGGCCCTACAAGGTCTTCTCCGCTAGGCTCTTGTGGAGCTATGGTTAGCAATTTTTTGAAGATTGTTGACAAGGCCGAAACTTCATCCAAAGAGTTGAACATGCACTTTCCAAAAGTGTCATGTCGTACCTCAATGGACGGGGAGGACGACACCTGAGATTCACCACTTGGCTCATCGGATGACTCGGGAGTGGTGAAAAACTTAGGGGAAGCTAGAAATTGCACTACCACCAGTACGAAAAAAGCTAGCAAAGGACAACTCTTTGGAGAAGGTGGGCTCATCTTACGCCCTCTATTGCAAGAAGGGCCAACCTCTACCTTTGGCTTTGGGGGGAAGTGAACTCCCCACAAATGAGGCAAGAGGCGCAAAAGAGGAGGAGGAGAAAATTATGGTGGACACCATCGGGGTATTCAAAATTTCCACGAGTTTAGGGAGTGGTGAGATGTTTGGAAGGGACATCAACAAGGGTGGCTCAGCCGAAGGAGCGATAAACACTTGCACCTTTTTAGAGTCGGGTGCATTCACACTCACAATAGGGGCCAAAAGTGAGACTGAACTCAATTGAACAAGAGAAAAGGGGAGGAGAGAGGATTATGTATCAAGAGGCCCTAAAGTAAGGGCGGTCATCCCCTCTTCCTTTTTTTGCAAAGCAGCCTGCTTAGCCACTAGAGCCTTTCGCTAGCGCTTGCGCTCACACGCAAGGTGGTTTCTACGACTCTTCAAGCCAAAGGCTAGGAGTTGTGGAGGGATAGAAGGCTCTTGCTTAGCCATAGGGGTGTCCATCACAACCATCTTCAGTGGAGGGATAGAATCCTAAATGGGAGTAGGAGGAAGAGGTTGAGAAACAATAAGGGGATTCAGCTCTAGTGCCTCAGTAGTTGGCCTCTTCCCATTCATTGCTTTAGGATCAGGAGTGGTCGGAGGCCGCAGAGGCTGAGACATAAAGGATTCCCTGTGGGGACCCTTCCTTCTACCATATAGGTAGGGCCTAGGCTTTGTGGGTAGAACAAGAAGTTCAAATGTATGATGCTTGGGTTTTCGCCAAGCGAGCACCTTAGGGTTCTCCTACAAATGCTGAGTAAAATACGATGGTGCCGTAGCAGGACAAGAAGAAGCATCAGGCTGGACAACAAAAGAGGAAGAAGAGGAACCTTGAGGGTGCTTCTCTTCTTATCTTCTATGAGCCTTAGCGACATCATTGCCAAATTTTAGGCATGATCTGTGCGAAACAACATAAGGTGATGGAGGGTACCTCACTCTAGGCATTAAACACCCTTTCTTGTAATTCTGATAAGTTTAGTACAAGAGGTCCTTCATAGGTGGGAGAGGACCAAGGGCTGTAGGCCAAAATTGATCTAAAGAATAACTACCACGCATAATTGGTGGCCAATAGGTAGTGTCATGGATCACATGTATTGAACCCTGATGAATAAACTTTAGACATTTTATGCACAACCTGTTAGAAAACCAAGATCTGATTGCAAAACAAAATAGACCTTCCACAGAAGAGGAAAACGAAAAAGCAGAAGCTTTGCATAAAAACATGCAATTTGATATATTTGAAAAGACCAATAATACAAGAGAAGAGACTTGCTTATAAAAGCAAGCATGCAAAACCCTAATCTTAGCTTGAGCAAAAAGCTAGCTCAATAAGATAAGGATGACAACTAATTAACCTAGGAAATAAATAATTACCTAAGTAAACTTATGCAAAGTGTAATTAATAATTAATTACACCAACACCCCCCCATAAGTGCAACTTAGGGAGAAGCAGATTATTATGCAAATATGAGTCCCAGCAACAAGGCCTAATGAGGTACTCATGTACAAATGCAAAGAGAGAGAAACCCCCCTCAGTGAGATGAACTGCTGCGAAGAATCACTGGAAGAACTCTGATGAAGCAACACTGGAACCCCAAATCTGGCAAGCAAGGAAAGATAGTTCTGTTTGCAAAATACCAATCAGAATCACAAATGTAACAGCAGACCTGATGCCAAGGAACACTGGAAACTCACAAACTGGATCAACTCTGGAATCTATAAGCAACAGTAGATGAAGAATGAAAGGACCCATAATGATGACAAATTTGGAAGTTGTGTCTCACGAAGCCAATGCCAAACTGAAACTAAAACTACCCATAGGATGAGTACCATCAAGATTCTGGAACATTAACCATAAAACCATGGCCTTCAAATGGGAAAGATCTGAACCAATGAGGATCAAGAACCATAAAATCCCAATGTGAAGTGTGAACCGAAGCAAACCAACAATGTGTCCAACTAAGCAAGAAAGAAGCTAGAAGGAGACAACAGAAACTAGACAAACTCATGCAAGTTGTCACCAAAATGAAAGATGGATGCAAGAACCCCCCCTAATGGAACTTTCTATCAGTTCTTTATTACAATACCCAATGATTGCATAAGGAGATGATGCAAAATTATAGAAACATAATAAAAAATGCAAACCTAGCACATGAAACAAAAATGAATGCATGCCTAAAATAAGTAATACATTTTCTAGAAATGACCTCAGATCTGCATAGAGGTTGAAACCAGCTTTTCGATGCCACAAAAATCACGAAAAATAGATAAGCGAGTCACAAGATATGTCTCCCAAAGTGAAAAAGGAAACATCTGACTTTCGAGGCCAAAAAAGATATCAAAAATGCAAAACCAGAAAATCACACCTACACCACTGCGTAGAGCGTCGAAACAGCTTTCCGATGATATCTCATTTGTAGAAAAAGACCTTCGTTTGCCCAAGTTACGACAAAATGAAAAAAAGCCCTATAAAAAGGACTTTGCAACACTAACAAGGAGCAAAAACAGAGCACCTTTAGCTCTAGCCTGCGGTTCTGCATAGGACCGCCGCTGGTAGTTAGAAAAAATGCCTGCCGGGGGCTGAAGGTCGGTGGCTCCTAGTTGCCAACAGGACCGGCCGCTAAGGAAAAGGGGCCTAATGCCCGATAGGGGCTGGGGACCCAGCTCTCGGTCACCAAAGGACCGACGGGAGAGTTGTGTAAGGCCCGGGGGGGCTAGAATGGCTGGAGCGAAGGACCTGGCGGGGATTGCCGGTGGCGGACCAGTGGCTGGTGGCCGTCGGGTGGTGGGTGAGCGGCGGTCACCATTAAAACGGACGGCACAAAAATAAATTATTATTTTTGATTTTTTAATTTTAATTTTTTTTTTTTGAAATTTGTGCCTCGAGAACTGTGCTTGGGGGCTGTACAGCCCTTGGGCAAATTTTTTTTGCTTCTCTGGTCGATAGTGTCCAAATTGGACAAATTTTATATCAAAATAGGGGTTTTTGGGCGCTACGAATCCAATGGCGAGGTTCTTTTGGGCCCAAAGTGCTTCGAAAATTAGACGACCCCCAGATATATCAAATAAATCACCGAGCTTGAAACCCTCACAGATCTGGCAAACGGTGATGAAAATCAATGAAATAAAAGCCATTTCTGACTTTTTCCAGCGCTCTAAATCCAACAGAAAACCCCGATCTGATCCAAGATGTTGCATAATGATGCTCAAGGAATGAAACCCTCGAGGGACTCCGAACAAGCTCTGCAATGAAATCCTCCAAAAAAGCTGAGAAGGGGCTGCGAATCGAGGCTCTGATACCATGTTAGAAAACCAAGATTTGATTGCAAACTAGAATAGACCTTCCACAGAAGAGGAAAATGAAAAAGCAGAAGCTTTGCATAAAAAAATGCAATTTGATATATTCGAAAAGACCAATAATACAAGAGAAGAGACTTGCTTATAAAAGCAAGCATGCAAAACCCTAATCTTAGCTTGAGCAAAAAGCTAGCTCAATAAGATAAGGATGACAACTAATTAACCTAGGAAATAAATAATTACCTAAGTAAACTTATGCAAAGTGTAATTGATAATTAATTAAACCAACACAACCGAGGGAACTACGTTCATAGCTACTAACCAGGGGATACCCAACTTCACTCTGAAGAGTTTAGACCAAACAACAAGTTTACGGACTTAGGTCCAACAAGGATCGAAAAAATAATACTACCAAGGGGAGGTATGAAATGTTTGTTATGCGTACAGATGGTGCTCATAGGTGCGTCATACCCTTCTTTATGCAGGAAGTTAATTAACATAATCTCCTTAGTTATAATGTTCACCTGAGATGTCAAGTCAACAAGAACACCTGCTACAATGTTTCCATTGATACGCGCAGGGATGTAAAGAGTAGATGATTCTCTATTAAAACCCATTGGTAGGTCTTGTGAGGTGAAGGTTATACCTGGACTACTACTCACAAGCCACATAGAGGGTATAGGAAGATGTAGGAAAGAGGCCATCATGCACACTAAACAATACTCTCACAAATCCCCCTAAAGGTTTTGAAATAGGATAGTGACCTAGTCAAGGTTTCATTCTGCAATACCTACGAAACCTTCCAACTACACCTACTTGGGGTCACAAGTTGGGTTGCAAGGTGAAATTCCTCACAACACTCACACCTACAACACTCCTAGAATGTGAGGAAAGGACCCTTTAGCACTGCTAAATAGAACCAAAATGGTTCACGTCGGGTTCACCAAAAATGTAAGAGAGGGGTACCAACCATGTCAAGGCTCGAGGTCACAGAGAGCTGAGAGCGGAGGGCTGCCATAACTTACCTCACTCTAAAGGATATCTTGGGGTGAGGATCAAGAATTAAGAGCACTATATAGTACTTATGTCACTCTACAGACCCATAGTTTAGGTTTATGCTAGGCGAGCTGGTTTTTAGAGTCGGTACTGCACCTCAGATAGTTCTCTATCCGAGGATGACAATGTAGTTCTAGGATGATAGCGCAACGTGTTGGTGTCTCTTAGGTGCACTTGCGTCCATATGGCTAGAAAACACCAAGTATAGTATAAACTAGATAAAACTAACAACCTAGCTATTTGATTGTGACAAGAAAAACAAAATAAGAAAGTATGAGAAATAGAGACGAAGGTGGCAAAGAAAGTAAATGAAAGCTAAGGTGATGAAGATAATATCACAAAAGCATCTATTTTCCAACTAGCTCCACATGCATATTCACCTACACACAAGAAAGAGGGAAAATTTTTGGGGTTATATATGGTTTTTCCTTAGTCAAACCCCCATTTTGGTGTTTCCATCTCCATGGACAGCTAGAAAGCAACATAGTAGAATATGTGATAAAGAAAGTAGAAATAAAGAACAATTGAAATGAACACTACAAAACAATACTATGCTACTCTATCAAATCACAAAGGAGAGGAGTGAAGCATTACCACCTCCACCCAAAATCTCACTAGCCAATGGAGGAGAATGCAAGGTATGGACTTGGCAAAGTCATCACAGTCGCAATAGTGATGAAGGGAGGTCTCACAAGACTCCAAGCCCACAACTTCTATGGCTTTCCTCACACTTGCAATGTGGAGTTGATGGAGCTTCAAAGCTGCTACAATGATCACAATGGAATGCTGGAATGCTGCTTGAGAGTGAAGAAGTGAAGTGGAAAATGCTTAGAGATTGAATGAGAATGTCTAGAACTTGAAATGAAGTGAGAATGAGTCTTTTTGAAGGTGGGATGAGAAGGAATAAGACATTTTTAGGTTAGTTGGTCGAAGGGGGATGTTACAATTTGGTCCCAATTGGGTGTCCAATGCCTTTGCCAACTTCAAATGTAGGAATCCTTTAGGGATGACAACGTGGTGTGCAGACATCTGTGTGTTACTTCTTCGTCCCTGAAAAATATTCTCTCACTGACACACAAGACGAATTCCAAGTGGATGGAAGGAAGGTGGGTGATGTGGAATTTCACCTTCGGATTTTATTTTCTAAGGTGAGGGTGTACGAAATGGGAATTTGCTTAAGGGGTGAAAATCCGCTGCTATACAATTGCTAATTAAACAAGGAAAAGTACCCCACAAAGCCCTAACAATGAGGGTTGTGAGAATAGTGGGGTTGGTAATGACCAATTTTAAGAGGAAGATGAGAATTTTTTTATAGAAGAAATGAATGTAAAGGAGTTACTGGAAGCATTAGAAAGAATTAAATAGTTAGAGGAACTGGTAAAGACATATGAACAGAGAGAAAAGGAATGGGACTTTAAGATTAAATATTTGGAGGAGAAACTTCATAGCTATGGGAATGGGTCTAAATTAGAATTACATATACAACTTTCCATAGTGAAGGCAAGAAACATAAAAAACACAACAAAAAAAATACCCCATGTTACAAGAACTCCAACTTGTCATACCACTACATCTCTAGGCTACCAGTTAAGGAAGGTACCTCAAGAATTCTCCCAATAGAAAGAAAAATTAGAGAAGGAAAAATAATGAATGGTTTTAGAACATAATAGAGTATTGAAAAATAAAGAAACTGAGTTTAGAAAGCTGATAGTTAAGATTGAAGAAATAGCAGATGAGGCTGCTCAAATTATCAAAAGCATGCCTCCTACTAGAGTATATATTTTATTTTTCCAAGATAAATTCCCGAGATTTCAATTCAGTCAACTGATTAGCAACCTACCAATTACCATGAGTAGAAAGTTTTACTTTTTACATATTTTTTCTGATGCCACACTTGATGTACAAGATCAGTTGTGTGAATTCTATTTACATAATTATGGTGTTCCAGATAATATAGAGTGGAACCCATTGTTATTTGTGGGTGATTTACAAATCAGGGCACTAGCTTCTTACATCAGAAATGAAATGCAGAGGGGTGAGATTATGCAAGATTATGTAGAGAGAGAGAAATAAATTTCTCTCCAAGTTAGAAAGGAATCCAAGAACCCGAGTATGATAATAGATGAATTTGGACAAAGCTTCTAAGGTATATAGGCGTAGGTAGGAAGACTATGAATTTGAGAATAAATGATTATGAAAGAATGCAAAGACTAACTGTAGGTCTCCTTCATTATTATTGGTTTATAAAGAAAGATGGGATGGTTTGGCCCTTGAGTTGCAAAAAAAAGGAGCCCCATTCTATATATAACTTCATAGCTATGCTTGAAAGAATCCATAGGTACATAGACATTGCAAAAGACAAAGGAATTCAATGGGTACCTCTTACTTTCTCTCCACCTATGCTTCTCTACCTAATACCGCATTGGCCTGGAGAAGAGAATGAAGAATGAGAAGAATCTGAGGATGTCAGGTGGGAAATACTTTCATGGTATGGAGGTTTTTACTTGAAACAACTAAAAGGAGTAAATGCGATCACATATCACAGGGAGATGACCTTGCAATACAACCTCTAGTCTTCAAATCACTTTGCTTGAGGACAAGCAAATGATCAGTTGGGGGGAATGATGAGGCCAACTATTAGTTAGTTTTATGCTATTTTAGTACATGCTTTTAGACATCTCCAAATACTTATTTCCTACATATTCCTGAAACTTTACTATATTTTATGATCATTATGAAAAATTGGACCTTGTTTAAGTATGGAAATATAATCATGATATGATAGTTATTGCATGGTTAATATGTGAATATGTATGAAATGAAGTGAATATCTATGTTTAAGCTATGGTTACTAGTATTGTGTAGATGTTGTGTGAACTAACTATTTGCAGCCAAGGAGCTAGAGATAGCGATGTAGGGGAAGTTAGAAGAACAAATTAATTGCATAATTGGAGGTATATATCTATCAAGATGATTTTGAATCATCACATCATTTAATAAGACTACTACAGGAGAATAATTTTGCCACAATTGGGAATCCAATGTGACTGTTTCCACAGTCCATGTTTCAGTTTTAAACCATTGTAGTAGAGTTACAGTCCTATTCCAATTCTTCTACCTTTTTCAGTTGTGTTTTACTTGCTCGGACTTTATCACACTCTATTATGTAGAGAGTGGTGATTTATGGTTAGATTTATATTTTGATTCCTTGTTATAATAAGACTCTCTCTCACCTATATGAATAGTTTAGTGGTCAAGTTATTTAGTTCGTTGAAGTAGAAATTATAGCAAATAGATATGTTCAGTTAGTTTTTGTTTTTGCACAAGCAATGTTTGTTTTTCAATCATGTTCTTATGAATAAGATATTCTAGAAGAATCTTATTGGATTGTAATATCTTGAGTTATGAAATGAAGATATTTTTAGTTATTTTTATTTTGAATTAGTTTGAGGAGCTAGGTTTGAGTTTATCCTGTGGAGACAGTCACTTGAACAAGATAATTGTTCCCCACTTTGCCTTTATTTTGTTACAATAGTTATTTTCATGATTATGTTTTTCTTGATCAGATTCTTCATGTGATGAATGTGAATAAGATCATGTCCTATACTCATGCTTTAATTGTTTTCATGCATTTTCCTCTGGAGTGAGTCAACTTAGTCAAGTTAGTAGTATTAGTTAGTTACATAACTCATTTCTTGACAGTGAACTAGTCATAGTCTTTAGTTGTAAGTACCCGTAACAATAGATTTAGCATTACTTCTTTTCACTATTATGAAATTTATGATTTCTAGCATGTGTAAACACCTATGCTAGGATGATATAGGTAGTGATGAGTCTCTAGATGCACATATAGTGCCAACATCATCAAAATCCTATGTTAGCCCTAGTTGTTAAATTAAATGAAGGTCTTTCAAGGGTTTAGTGGACTATTTAGTAGGACCCCCTTTGAATTGTGTTTTTGACACCAAGTTTACTAAAAATTAGTGGGCCTCTATAGGTATTGAGCATCTTGAGGGGAAATTTTTTGACACAAGGGCTGAAATGAGCCTACAAAAATGCTAAGGGAGTGGACACTAAAGTGGATACAAAAGTGTAGGTGAAATTGCAAGGGTATGCAATTTTTGACACTACATTTTTCCCCCACTTTAGTGGGCTTATGAATCTACATGAATATGCACGCTAAAGGAAAGCTAAAAAAATTAGAAAACAACATGATACCAAAAGGTTTTGGATGTTGTGGATGTGTTGTTGATATGTGGTTGTCATTGATGTCAACACTATTAGCATTTGGTGTACTAGAGGTTGTATATGTCGAGGATATTGAGAAAATTGTAAAAGAAAGTATTCCAAGTTCCCTGTGGAACTGTGCAGGTCATGAAGGCATCTTGTTCTTTAAATTGAAGTTCAACTGCTATGGACTAAAGGGTTTTTTGATGAGTGTATCTAGATCATCTACCAGAAGTTTCAGAGGTCCGCGTATAGATTTAATCATGTTGTGGTCTGACAGTGTTTTTGTGGTCTTTGTTAGTGTTCCTGAATGAATTTTATGTGTTTCTAGAAATCTTAGTTGTTGTAGATGTTTCTCTATTGTTTCTTGGTGTTCTTGGATGTTTCTAGATCATGCTCTATCTTTGTGGTACATCCACATTGATCGGTGTGCTCGTGGTCGGATATTTTTCCTGTGTATGTTCATTTTTCTTGTTATTGGCCAACATGTTGGTGGTAGCGTGTTGTGGATCATCGTGGTGAAATTAATTGAAGTCTTTTTGTGTTGCAGTTTTAAATTTGGGTCCCCACTATGTTGTGGTCGACCTTGGTGGATTCACATTAAAATTTTATTTATAAATTTGGGCCGACATTGCAAATATTTTTTATTTTCCTGGTCGACTAAGTTATTGATGAAATCTCATGTAGAGGATATATAAGAGCGATTGTTTCATCGGTGTTGTGTGTTGAAAAAGTGTTGAGTGTGCTCTTATATGTGTATGTATGAATATCATTTGATTACAAAGCAAAGTGTGAAGAAGGTCGAGCGAAGTGTGAAGTATTTTGTGCAGGATTTTTTTGTGCTTAATTGGAATTGTAATTAGGCTTGTGGAGAAGCTATTCTTTCAGTTCATACCCTCCAAATTTTAATCCTATTCTATATTATTGGGTAGTGAGACCCTTTTGTATTTGAGCAGTGAGCTCTAGGCAGTGTGCCTAAATGCATGTGCATTCCCCTTATTATTTCTCATTATAATTTTAATAGGGTTTCCACGTAAAAAATATCATCCATTATACTATCATTCATCGTGGTTTTTCCACTAACAGGGTTTCCACGTAAAAAATATCTCATTGTTCTTCGTCTCTCTGATGTGTTAATTGCTTATTCATTAGATTTGAGATTAAGTTAAGTTTGAAAATTTTATTATTTTGTGACAACTGATTCACCTCCCCCCTCTCAGTTGTCTATCCTTATTTTTCCAACAATTGGTATCAGAGCGGGTTCCTCTAAAGAAGTCTAAAAGCTTGAGGTGATCCGAGATGGCAACATTCAAGAAGGACAATCCAAGATTCGATGGAACTAACTACTCACTGTGGAAAGTTAGGATGCAATGTCACCTAAGGTGTATTGGTGAACCTTACTAGAATATTACAAAAGTGTTATTTCTCAAAATGGTCCCTCCACTGCTAATGAGATCAAAGATGCTGAAAATAATATTAGGGCTATAGAAGCTTTGGTGAGTACTCTGACAGATTCAGAGATGGCTAACGTGGTAGGACTGTAGATAGCTCATGAGATTTGGACGAAGCTGGAAACTTTGTATGAAAGAGATGCACATGTGAAGATGACTAAGCTACATAGTCTAAAAGGAAAGTATGAAAATTTGAAGATGGGTGAAGATGAAAATATGACCTCTTTTATGCAAAGAGTAAATGAAATAGTGATGGGTATTACATGTGTCAGTGGTTCTCCGGATGAGGATGAAATTGTGGCTAAGATACTAAGATCCTTGCCTCCCTCCTATAAAGTGAAGGCTCGTGCTATTGACGAGTTAAGATCAGTAACAAAGATGTCAAGAGATACGCTAGTTGGTAAGCTTGCTACTTTTGAATTAAGTGAATTTAGTGAATCTATTCCAAAGACCGAATCTGCATTCAAGGCTACTATATCTGGAAGTAACAAGCAAAGATATAGTTTGGGAGAGAGTTCCAGAAAGATATCCAAGTATGATGAAGAACTGAAGCAGCTTGAAGATAAAGAAAGAGAGGTAGAAGAATTGGAAGCACTAATTGTAAAGAAAGAAGGTAGAGGGAAAGGTAAGTATGGAGTGTTACCTATTAAATGTTTTTCATGTAGTAAAATAGGTAATTTTGCATCAAGATATCCTGAAAGGATCCCTAGAACTAAGCATAACAAGTCTATATTCCAAAAGAAATGTTACTTTGTTGAAGGAGTGACTGATGATGAGTTTGATAAAGATATTGGAAATGAAGATGAATGGGTTTTCATTGATACTGTTGAAAATAGTATTGTGGATACTAAAGATGAGAAAGCTCTTGCAGCTTGAGTTGAAGAAAAGGATGAGTGGGTTATTGGTAGTGGATGCTCACATCATATGACTGGTGATAATTTTTTTTTTGTAAGTCTAGAGAAATATGATGGTGGTGTTGCAAGATTTGGAGACAACAATGCTGGTGTGATTCATGGTAGAGGTTCTATTTTTCTTGGTGGTAAGGATAACACTGATGATGTTATTTATGTTGAAGGATTGAAGCACAATATTTTAAGTGTTGGAAAAATGGTGGGCAAAGGCTATGATCTACAATTCAAAAATGGAAGATGCAAGATACGTGGAAGTTCTAGCAATATGATTACTACTGGTAAACAGAAAAAAGGTAATACTTTTCACCTGAATACTACTAGTGGGAGTTGTTTAACTGATCAAGTAGGTGAAAAATGGTTGTGGGATAGAAGGTTGTGTCATATAAATTTTGATAACATTGTCAAGGAAAGTTCAACTCAAGCAGTAAGAGATCTACCTAAGTTAGTGAAGCCTGCTAACACAATTTGTAAGGAATATCAAATGGGTAAACAAACTAGAGTCTCCTTCTAGAGCAAATAGTTTCATTCAAATGATTTGCTGGAGCTGCTACATACTGACCTCTTTGGTCCCTCCAGAATCAAAAGTATTCATGGAGAAAGGTACTTATGTTGATTATTGATGATTATTCTAGAATGATATGGGTTTCCTTTTTAAGAGAAAAATGTGAAGCACTGGAAAAGTTCAAAAGTTTCAAGGCTATGGAAGAGAATGAGAAAGGTTTGAAAATAAAGTGTCTGAGATCTGACAGAGGTGGTGATTTCACCTCCAGGGAGTTCAACTCTTTTTGTGAAGAACATGGAATTAGACAGTTATCTACTCCCTAAACCCCTCAACAGAATGGAGTTGTAGAAAGAAAGAATAGAACAATTTTGGATGCTGCTAGAACAATGATGTTAGAAGGAAATGTGCAACAGAGCTACTGGAGTGAAGCTATAAGCACTGCTATGTATACTTTAAACTGGGTAAATGTTAATGTCAATTCTGGTAAGACCCCTTTTGAGCTATGTTTTGGTTACAAGCCTACTGTTAAGTATTTCAAGATCTTTGGAATCAAATGTTATATCAAGAGAGATGATGATATAGGAAAGTTCGATGCATGAAGTGATGAAGGAATATTTTTAGGCTATTCTACTAAGAGCAAGGCCTATCAATGCTATAACAGAAGACTGAGAAAGATGGTTGAGAGTGCAAATGTCAAAGTTGATGAGGATTCTGTCAAATCATCAAGATATTGTGGATATGATTCTGATGAAGAAAATACAAACAATGGAAAGAATGTTCAGATAGAAAATCAACTTCCAATTGTGCCATATGTTTCAGTTGTTCCGGTAAAGCAACCTCAATTCGTTCTGATAAGTCAAGGTAGTCAAGAAGTAGAGACAAGTGGAAGTATTGAAGGAAGATCAAAAGAATCAAAAGTTCAAGAAAATTCCAAAACTCCAAGGTATGTAAAGCTAAACCATTCTGAAAGCCAAAATATAGGAGATAAGAATAAAGGAATGCAAACTAGAAGGAAGATTGCAGAGGAATACTACTTCATTTCCAAGATTGAACCTAAAAATGTCATTGAAGCCTGTCAAGATGAACACTGGATGGAAGCTATGAAGGAAGAGCTAACACAAATTGAAAAGAATGACGCATGGATACTAGTTCCCAGACCTAAAGAAAAAAATGTGATTGGTACTAAATGGATGTTTCAGAACAAGCTGAATGAACAAGGTGAAGTGGTCCATAACAAAGCAAGACTGGTATGTAAAGGGTATTCTCAAATGGAAGGTGTTGATTTTGAAGAAATGTTTTCCCCTATTGCTAGAATCAAAGCTGTTAGATTCTTTCTTTCTTATGCTTCATACAAGGACTACAAATTCTATTAGATGGATGTGAAGTCAACATTTCTAAATGGAGAACTAGAAGAAGTATATATTAAACATCCAGATAGATTTCAACTAATTGACAAGGAAGATATGGTATGCCGCTTGAAGAAAGCTCTATATGGACTCAAGAAAGCCCCTAGAGCCTGCTATGCTAGATTGGACAAATACTTACTGAAGCTTGGATTCACTAAAGGTACTGTTGATAGCAACATATATTTCAAATTGTATCATGATAAAGAATTAATTATAGAATTATTTGTTGATGACATCATTTTTGGGGGAGATGATGGTTTGTGCTTGAAGTTTGTTGATGAGATGAAGGATGAATTTGAGATGAGTATGATTGGAGAGGTGAAGTTCTTTCTAGGATTACAAGTGACCTAGTTGGACAAGGGGATATTCATATCTTAGTCCAAATATGTGAGAGAGCTACTGAAGAAATTTGGGATGGAAGATTCAAAGCCTGTAGGTACTCCCATGGTGACTGGATGCAAGCTAACACAGAATGATGATTCTCCTAAAGCAAATAAAACTAGATACAGGTCAATGATTAGTGGATTACTTTATTTAACTCAGACTAGACCATATATTATGAATGTTGTATGTATGGTTTCTAGATTTCATGCTAATCCAAAAGAATCTCATGTAATTGTTATTAAGAGGATCTTCAGATATCTGAAAGGAGCAGTTGACTTTGGACTTTGGTATCTAAAGGATGATGATCTCACTCTGAGTGCATATATTGATGCGGATTGGGCTGGTGATGTAGATGGAAAAAAAAGTACTAGTGGTGGTGCATTCTTCCTAGGGAAGAAGTTGGTGTCCTAGTTGAGAAAAAAAGAAAATTCCATTTCTCTATCTACTGCTGAAGCAGAATATATTGTTGCTGCAAACAATTGTACTGAAGTAATATGGATGAAACAAATGTTGAAATATATAAGGGTGATATATGAAGAGCCTTTTTCCATATACTGTGACAATTCAAGTGCAATAAATATTTCAAAGAATCCAGTACTACACTCTAAGACTAAGCATATATCAATCAAGTTTCATTTCTTGAGAGAGAAAGTGAATGAGAAAGAAGTCAGATTGGAGTATGTGCCTACCAAAGAACAGATTGCAGACATCTTTACTAAACCATTGCTGAAGGATACTTCTGAGTATCTTAGAGGAATTCTAGGGGTAGTTACCCCTCCTAATGAGAACTATGATGTGCATTTACTTGCATCAATCTGTGAGCTACATTGCTATATTCTGATCCGGATTGATGTTTCTATGGTTGCTACTTAGGGGGAGTAGTCAGATGTGCAGATATGTGGTTCATAGTGTGTATATGGAAAGGTCATGGTTACCTTTTCCATTGATGTCAAAGGGGGAGAAGTGCAATGTGAAAAATCCCTTTAAGAATCAAAGAGAATTTGAGGAGAAGAGTCAGAACCAAAGGGAAAGAAAGTGTGTTGGGTTGATGGTATTTTTCACATCATGTGTTGCCATCAATGCCAAAGGGGGAGATTGTTGGATGCTATGGATGTGTTGTTGATATGTGGTTGTCATTGATGTCAACACTATTAGCATTTTGTGTACTTGTTAGAGGTTGTATATGGCGAGGATATTGAGAAAATTGTAAAAGAAAGTGTTCTAGGTTCCCTGTGGAACTATACAGGTCATGAAGGTGTCTTGTTTTTTACATTGAAGTTCAACTACTGTGGACTAAAGGGTTTTCTGATGAGTGTATCTAGATCATCTACTGGAAGTTTCAGAGGTCTATGTATAGATTTGATCATGTTGTGGTTTGACAGTGTTTTTGTGGTCTCTATCAATGTTCCTGAATGAAGTTTATGTGTTTCTAGAAATCTCAGTTACTGTAGATGTTTCTCTATTGTTTCTTCGTGTTCTTATATGTTTCTAGATCATGCTTTATCTTTTTGGTACATCCACATTGATCGGTGTGCTCACGGTTGGAAATTTTTCCTACATATGTTTGTTTTTCTTATTCTTGGCCGACATGTTGGTGGTAGCGTGTTGTGGATCATCATGGTGAAATTAATTGAAGTCTTTTTGTGTTGGAGTTTTAAATTTCGGTCTCCACTATGCTGTGGCTGACCTTGGTGGATTCACATTAAAATTTTATTTGTAAATTTGGGTCGACATTGCAAATATGTTTTGTTTTCCTGGCCGACTAAGTTATTGATGAAATCTCATGTAGCGGATATATAAGAGTGATTGTTTCTATGCAAACCCCAATCCAAATACCTGCAAAAAAATAAGAACAAACACATTAGATTGTGAAATGCAAGCAAGAACAAGGATTCCCCATGAAATCCATGTTGGTGTAGTTAATATTTAATTACACTTTGCATAAGTTTACTTAGGCATATTTAATTCCTAAGTTATAGGTTCTTATCTTTATCTTATTGAGATATTTTGTTGCTCAAAATAAGATTAGGTTTATGCATCTTTGCTTTTATAAAGCAAATTGTCTCTTGTAATAATTTGTACTTCGAATATATCAATTTGCACATCTTTTGCAAATCTTTGCTTTTTCATTTTTCTCTTCTATGGAAGGTGATTTTTCTGGTTTGCAATCAGATCTTGGTTTCTAACATGGTATCAGAGCCTTGATTTGTAGCCCCTTCTCATTTTTTTTGGAGGAACACATTGCAGAGCTCGTTCAAGGTCGCTTAAGGGTTTCATTCCTTGAGCATCTTTATGCAGTGTCTTGGATCAGATTAGGGTTTTTCGTTGGATTTAGAGCATTGGAAAAAGTCAGAAATGACTTTTATTTCATTCATTTTCATCACCATTTTCCAGATCTGTGAGGGTTTCAAGCTTGGTGAGTTTTCTGATAGATTTGAGGGTCGCCTAATTTTCGGAGCACTTTGGGCCCAAACGGACCTCACCGTTGGATTTGCAGTGCCCAAAAACCCTTATTTTGATATAAAATTTGTCTAATTTGGACATAGTCATCCGAAGAGGCAAATTTTTTTTTCCCACGAGCCGTACGGCCCCCATGAACGCTTCACGAGGCACCGTTTTTGAGAAAAAATCAAAAAAATAAAAATAAAAAAAAATCCAACAGATTTTTGCACCACCCATTTTAATGGTGACCGCTGCCCACTCGCCACCCAGTGGCCATTGACCACTGTCGCACCACCAGCAATCCTCCACCGGCAGTTTCACCCTGGCAGCAGCCGCTTCTCAGCCACTATGCTGCCCGCCACTAGTGGATCTTCCAACCAACCACCGCTCCACCGATCTCAGCCCCTGAGGGCTCCTTTATGCACAACACTGGTCCTTAGGAGGACTGGGGGCTCCTCCCAGCCCCCTTCTGCGCCCGCCAACTCCTCGGTGGTGACATGGGTGACTAGGAGCTTCGGCCCTAGACCCTGCCGCTAGCCCCCTAGTCCACCCAGGTGACTAGGGGCTTAATTTTTTTAGCCCTTGATGGTTGCAAATGGACAAATTAGACTTTTTTGGAGCACTTTCACGGAAATGGGCATAACTTGAGCATACGACATCCTTTTTTTTGCAAACAAGATATCGTCGGAAAGATGTTTTGATTCTCTACGTAATGGTGTAGGTGTGATTTTCTGGTTTTGATTTTTTTGATGTTTTTTTCTGCCTTGGAATTTAGATGTTTCCATTTTCACTTCGGGAAGCATATCTTTTGATTCACTTATCCATTTTTTTGCGATTTTCGTGGCATTGGAAAACTGGTTTCGGCCTCTATGCAGATCTGAGGTCATTTAAAGAATATGTGTACCTTATTTTATGCATGCATTCATTTTTGTTTCATGCACTAGGTTTTCATTTTCGCTTATGTTTATGTAGTTTTGCATTCTCTCCTTCTGCAATCATTGGGTATTGTATTAACAAACTGATATAAAGTTCCATTAAGGGGGGTTCTTGCATCCATCTTTCGTATTGGTGACAACTCACATGAGTTTGTTTGGTTTCCTGTTGTCTCCTGTTAGCTTCTTTCTTACTTAGCTGGACACATCTTTGGTTCACTTCGATTCACACTTCATATTGGGATTTTATAGTTCTTGATCCACATTGGTTCATATCTTTCTCATTTGAGGGCCATGTTTTTATGGTTAATGTTCTAGAATCTTGATGGTACTCGTCCTATGGGCAGTTTTAGTTTCAGTTTGGCATTGGCTTCGAGAGACACAACTTCTAGATTTGTCATCATTATGGGTCCTTTCATCCTTTCATCTACTGTTGTTCACAGATTCCAGGGTTGATCCAGTATGTGATTTTCAAGTGTTCCTTGGCATCGGGTCTGCTGTTGCATTTGTGATTCTGATATGGTATTTTGCAAACAGAAGTATCTTTCCTTGCTTCTCAGATTTGGGGTTCCAATTATTCTTCACAGCAGTTCATCTCACTGAGGGGGGGTTTTTCTCTCTTTTCATTTGTACATGAGTACCTGATCAGGCCTTGTTGTCGGGACTCATCTTTGCATAATAATTTGCTTCTCCCTAAGTTTCACTTATGGGGGGGTGTTGGTGTAATTAATATTTAATTACACTTTGCATAAGTTTACTTAGGCATATTTAATTCCTAAGTTATAGGTTCTTATCTTTATCTTATTGAGCTATCTTATTGCTCAAGATAAGATTAGGTTTATGCATCTTTTCTTTTATAAAGAAAATTATCTCTTGTAATAATTTGTACTTTAAATATATCAATTTGCACATCTTTTGCAAATCTCTACTTTTTCATTTTTCTCTTCTATGGAAGGTGGTTTTTCTGGTTTGCAATCAGATCTTGGTTTCTAACAATCCATTCACAAAGTTCAAATTAGGAAAAAAACAATGAAGAACACAATGAAATAATCAATAAAAGAGATTGAATCCTAATTAAACTAGCAAAATCATGATCCCATGGGGGAATTGGTGCCAATTTGATATGAAAATTGGCCCTTTCCCAATTCCTATGATGCAAGATTGATGTATTATTGATGAGTGATCCACTTTGATGAAGGATGGTGAGTGCTCCAAGCTAAAAACCTGCATAACCTAGCTAAGAACTCAATGGTATTGATGAAAAATGGCTAAAGATTTGAGTATAGTAACTTTGCATAAATTGTGGATGATCAAATGAAGAATGAAGCCTCTTATTTATAGATGAGATTGAAGGATGAATGTCCAAAATTGAGCAATGTGGGACTAACATTCAACCAATGGAAAGATGCCACTTGTCAACCTATGAGTGGATGGAGGATGTGCAAGTTTTGAGGATTGTGCCAATAAATGCCTATTTTTAAATTTTGAATTTTGTTGAAATGACATGCAAGAGGGAAAGAAAAATGCATTAAATGCCACTTGGCTCAAGGAAAAAGACATGTAAGATAGAGTAAATGCCTTGTTGGATGTACATGTCAACTTGGATTTTGAATTCAAACTTGGAGAATATTCCAAAAAAGATGCCTTGTTGAGGAAAATAGAGATTTAATAAATTAATTAAATCTATTTTCATGTGCAAGTGGTAAAAGCTGAAGGATGGGACATGGTATGAGATTAAATTAATCAAAGTTAATTAATTTAATGAAGGGGGTTAAATGATGTGTCCTATTTGACTTAAATTTGTGGATTTATTTAAATCAAATATGAGAGGAATGTGATAAGAGATTAATTAAATAAATATTTTGATTTATTTAATTAAAAGAGATGATGTTAGATTAAACTAAATAAGGTTTTAATTTATTTAATTTAATAGATAGACTTTAGAGATTTAATCAAATAAAATTAATTATTTAATTAAATCAGATAATTAGATCAGAATGGTTAATTTAAATATCGAGAAGAGGTGACTTAATTAGATAACTGATTTATTTAATTAAGAGAGGAATATTGATGAATTTAATCAGATAAAGGGATTTGATTAAGTGGTTAGACCGAAGGATGATTTAGGATGAAACGATGTTAGTGGTCGGGATCAGATGCATAATGTCAATCGATACATTTTATGTGTCTACAGTTTCATCGGTGTTATGTGTTGAAAAAGTGTTGAGTGTGCTCTTATATGTGTATGTATGAATATCATTTGATTATAGAGCAAAGTGTGAAGAAGGTCGAGCGAAGTGTGAAGTAGTTTATGATGGAGTTTTCTGTGCTTAATTGGAACTGTACTCAAGCTTGTGGAGAAGCTATTCTTTCAGTTCATACCCTCCGAATTTTAATCCTATTCTGTATTATTGGGCAGTGATCCCCTTTTGTATTTGAGCAGTGAGCTCTAGGCAGTGTGTCTGAATTCATGTGCATTCCCCTTATTATTTCTCATTATACTTTTAACTGGGTATAATCTTGTGGACTATCATCCACCGTGGTTTTTCCCCTAGGGTATGTGCAAGATCATGATGGGCCAAAAAGTGGCGATATGATGAGTTTTTGTAGGGTATGTGGCTGACAAATTTTTTTTTACCCAAAATTGATGAAACGAAAAGGGTTTTTAAAGGAGATTCTCCATTTTCCACCAATATAAATTATACTTTACTTTGAATTTAATAAATAATTATTATTTATTTTCTATTTGAATTACAACTAAAGTCCTGATTGATAGGATGATTGAAAAAAAATTATAGCTTTCAAACGGTATCACATTTTTTAAATCTGAAACATGTGTCACATTCTATGCTTCACGTACAATAGAATTAAAAGAAATAAAGTGAATTTAATGAATTTTTGACCAAGTTAAGGTGGTTAGACATACGAGCTTTTTTTATTTTTTAAAAGTTGTAATAAAAATTCATAATTAATTATTTACTTGGAAAAACTACAAAAAAATATGCATCACATCTGACATGAGTCCTCAACTTATATCTAAAATCTCATAAAAAATATTATCATTTTATTATGGTTAGGTGGTTAGATAGACACCTACTTATTTTTCCCCCCTCGAAATTTAAGTACTAATGATTGAAATTTCAAATTTTCACCAAATAGATTTAAAAAAACCTAGTATTTTAGAAACTACATTCAATTTGCTACAAATTCCATTGTTACATATTTTTGAAATAATATAGATAACTTATTCAAATTTTTATCTCAAGTTGCCTAACTTTGATTTTTCTAAATTTTTTGCCACTTAAGGGCCTATTTTTTCCATGATAATCCTGCACATACCCCCTAATAGGGTTTCCACGTAAAAAAAATCTTGGTGTTCTCTGTCTCTCTGATGTGTTAATTGCTTATTCATCAGATCTGAGATTAAGTTAAGTAAAGTTTGAAAAGTTTATTATTTTGTGACAACTGGTTCACCCTCCCCTCTCAGTTGTCTGTCCTTATTTTGCCAACAAAAGGATACTATAGAGGAAGTAAATAACTCTTCACACCAAAGAAGCATTTCCCCAGGGTGAAGACCTACAAAAAAAAACATCAGACGAAAAAAATTTGTACCAAACAACAAGGTTAGAACATAAAAGGATACCAAATCATGGGGTTAGAACATGATAAACATATAGATACATAAATAAAAACATGGATAACGCATACACAAAGACACACAACAAACTAAAATATTTGAGGCAGCAAAGTGAAAGAGACCTTGATGTGGGAGGTTGTCTCACTACTATGTGTCATTCCCCAAATAACAAGAAATAACACATAATAATTGTTAAATGGAGAGAAGAATGTGAGGATTGATTACTTCAAGAGAGGAACACATCCAAAAGATTGGGAAGAAATCAATGTTAGAGAGAAAAAGAGAGAGAAAGAGGTTGAAGAGAATATACTTAGGATGAAGAGGACGTAGGTCTTTGATCTAGTATATACAATTGTAAAGATGAGCCAAGACACAAAGAGGACATGGTCTTTTGTTCTACAATGCTGACAATAAATTCACCAAAAACATGCTAGTTGCAAACAAACACATTGGGTGAAAAAGAAAGAATAGACATGAGACACGACATGACATAAACTAATTAGATAAAAGACAGTGCTAATAGGTATGGATTGCAAGGCTAGAGTCCATACGATAAGTGAATAAAGATGACACTAATACTTGTATGAATAGAAATTTGTGTTATACTAGAACCATACGACAAGTGCATAGGCCTATGGCTACTACAAACTAGGTTACATGACATTCATAGAAAAGATAAGTCTAGTTAGGCTACCCCCAAGATAGATGACAAGATCATAAGACATCAAGACATTTTTTTAAGATTTATTTTTGAAAATAAGATAATATGATAGCCCCTCCTTAGAATGATGTGTTCCATGCAAAGGATAACATGCCATTCTAAGGAGAAGAGGGAGAAAAAAAGAGAGGGGGTCCTAAAAAAGGACACACACCTCCAAAATAAGTTATCCCTACCCCCAACATATAGGTGAGGGTAATCATGTTGGATACTATTGTGTTGCTACCACAAGGAAAATATGGTCTCACACAATAGTGTACTACCAAAAATGGTAATAAGCAAGCAAAGCTACAAATGCAACATAGCGGATAGAAACACAATAGAAGAGAGTTGCAAGAACCCCATGAGAAGATATAATGAATAGGATAGAGGTAAACCTCGATATCACTTGTTATATGAAGAATAGATAGGTGCACCAACAAATGGAAGAGTGATGGCACCAGAATCATGAATTTGTTATATTTTTTCCTTCAAGGCTTGACATTCATTGGTGGAATGGCCAGAAACTCGATGGTATGCACATAAATAAATTTTTGTTTTATCATGCATATGAAATTTCTTCTGTGTAGGAGAAGGAGAGTAATTAAGTGGTCTTTGAGAAGCCTAAAAAAAATATGCTCTGGCTCAGATAGAGGATGAGGAGCAGGAACCAACCCTTTCTATTATGAAGAAAAGTTTGACTTCTCAAAAGAAGAAGACATGAAGATAGAAGACGATGGAGGAGGGGATGAAGACAAATGAGAAGGATTGTAACTTAAACCCTTGCAAAAGAGTGAGGTGTCAGTGCCAAAGGGACCTTAACTCCTTGTTCCATGTACCCAAGACCACTTCCTTTGTACCCATGTTTAGAAATAATATTAAATCCAAATTCATAACATGATTGCAACTCCTTAGTTACGGGAGGATCAACATTAAGGAAATTACAATTGCTATTCACCTTATTCCATAATACATAAGAATAATCAAATTTGATAGAGGGTGTGAATGATATTGTCGGGATATCAAGGTTGAAAGGGTTGACTTTATATTTCCCAATGAAGGATGTCATAAAGTCTAAAGAACCCCAATCATTATCAAGACATGCATTTAGCTTAGGAGAAAAAGCAGAGATAGTAGACTTAGGATCTCCTGCTTCGATATGATCTTCAGGGAAATCTATTTGAAGAGTATCCTTTGTAAAAGGTACTACTAAAGTAGATGTCAACACATGAGAAGATAAGGAAGGTACAATAGTTTTATGAGTAGGTGCAACCAAAGCTTGACCAACGACTGCCATCTCACATAAGTGTAAAACATCAAGGTCAACCTTGATTTTGACTACTTGATTATTATGAATTAATTTTATGGATTTGTGCAAGATAGATGGGACTACACCCATAATGTGAATCCATCATTTACATAGAAGAATATTACATGGAATTTTTTTTAACATAACATATATCAGGGTGGGTATGGCAATGAGTCCCAACCTTAAAGGAAATACTATCGTGTCTAAGGCTTGATGAAAAAAATGATCAAACCACAAACATACAAGGAAGAAGTATCAAGAGATGCTAAATCAATTTTAATTTTAGGTAAAATATCAACACTAAAAATATTGTGTCAAACCAGTATCAACGAGAGTGTGTCTAATATTAATATTATTTATGTTAACTATTATCAGTAAAGGATTTGTTTCTTCTGCACTTCTGGGGGTGGGAGTTCCTATGGATGGAACGTAATATTCAATAAATCTGCACAAATATGACCTATCAATGCATTAACATCCTTTGGCCTAGCAGAAGAAGGTAAGATAATCTTTTGCAAGGCTTCCTAAAGCATACCTTGGTAAACCAGAGTAGTCTGAAGTAAATCCAAAAGTGATCTATCTTGGTAGGGTAACACGTAGTTGCTCAAAAAGATCATACTCACTTGGTTGCTTAGCTACAGGTCTAGGTGCTTGAGGAAGGCTTGGCTAAGAAGGTGGAAAAGAAGTAGGTTGATTAAGATTCTGTTGATTCCCTCTAGTATTATAAGTATGGGCTACCACTCTATAAGAGGGAGCCTTGGATTTCATGAATTCCATGTAAATATTTGGTGTATCACGTTAAAAAAAAAACCCCACAAATAGAATAAATAATTTTAGGAGAAGGAATATCTAGAGTCACATAAATGATCAGTCTCTTAGGCCTTTGAGGAGTGGCAGAGACTATGATTACATTTATAGATTTATCATGACTTTTAGATGAATTATTTGAAGAAATACACTCCACATTGATCTATGGGGGATCGAATGTGGGATGAGATTCCTCATTCACTAATCCATCATCTCCAAAAGAGAGTACATTGGAATTAAGAGGAGGTAATTTTTTGTTAAGAAAAGTATAGGTGATTTCATCCTTTTGCGCCAAAATATCCTTACAAGTAGGAGTTTCAGGAGAGGGATCAACAAAGAATAACAAGAAAGGAGAGAAGAACTCACTTTCACATGCTTGTAAGATAAATTCTAGAAGTTTCTTAAAAAAATGGGAAAGGGATAGAAGGAAGAAAGATAAAAAAGTTTATTTTGAAATACATATATAGACAATTCGACTGAAGGCCAATGTATATCCCTTTTGATGACATGGAATGGGGTTCGGGGCAACACCCTAAATTTTTTTTCTTAGAAATAAATCTTGGATTTGTCCTTTTTTTTTGTATTTAAATTGCATTCACGTTAGGTTCACCAAAATGTAGAGGAAATTTTATACCCTCGAGTCTTAGGACAATAAGAGTCTATTTACAAGGAGCAAATGGTCCTCAACTACCTCAAGGAACAAAGCTTAGGTGATAGGGTAAAATTATGAGAGTTCCAAAAATAGAAAGAGTAGGTCACAAATTTCTTCTAGACAGACTCACAAGCTCTTAGACAAGGATGATAGTGCAACCCAAGGATGACAATGTAGTACATGTACGCCCCAATGGCATGCTGACATCTCATAGGGACCAAAAACTGAGAATGTCACAAAAAAATATAAAAATGACTACTTTTATTCTAATTGCTAAGAAATATTGAAATATAGGAAAATGACTAAAATTAATAGAACTAAAATAAAGAAAATTGAGTGAAATATAGGCTAACGAGAATGTAGATGATATAATGAAGGAAGAGAAAGAAAGCACTTACAACCAACTAAGCAATGAAGCCTCTAGCAAAATAATATCTTCTACACCTATACACATAAGATCGAGAGAAAATTGTTGAGGCTGTTTAGGGGCTTGCCTTAGTCAAACCCACATTTCAGTGTTTCCACCCCCACAAACAACTAGCTAGATAGATAAAAAGATAAATAGATAAGAAGATAAATGCATAGACAAGGGATGTGATAAATCTAAAGATTCTCAGAGACATAAGACAAAATAGATATTACCTACAAGGCTTGAAGAAGCCAAAGAGAGAAAGATAGAGAGAATATTGTGAGAGCCAAGAGAGTTGTGAGAGCTTGAGACTGATGTGGAAAGTTGTAGAGAGTTGTGCATGCTTGAGAGGAAGATATTGAGAAGAGAAAAGAGAGTGGGAGAGAATATTTAAGAGAGAAAGATCAAGAGAGATAAAGAGGTGAAAAAATAGATTTAAAAGTGAGAAGAAGAGGGAAAAGAAGGTTCTTGAGCCATTACAAGGCATCCCGAGCTATTTCCACCGACCAAGGTAGGTGAAAAGTGGCAACATGCTCAAAAATGACCATTTGAACATTGAAATGTCATGTGACGCTAGCGAGGTGCACAAACATCTGTGTGGTGTGCTAGTGTCCAAACAAATTACACTAAAAAATGGTGGGAATGGGGAAAACACAAGGCTTAACACAAAGCTAACACACAAATTTTGCTATTGAAAAAGGGTCTTGAGCATCTTGAGGGGAAAAAGGATGATGCAAAGGCTGAAATGAGCCTACACAAATACTAAGGGAGTGGACACAAAAGTGGATATAAAAGTGTAGGTGAAATTGTTATGCAATTTTCGACACTACAATCCCCTAAGAAATATTCTCCCTAATAACATAAGAAGTATTTAGAAGTACCCAAAAAATATAAAAAATCCTTATTCACTGCAACCAAATGATTATAACTAGGATTAACCATAAAAATTCTCAAGACTCCCACTTTGGGCATTGTTTTGTTTGGTGTAAATTATAGCATACATAATACTACTAATTGCACTATCATAAGGAACATGAAACATATCCTTGATAGCATATAATAGACTACCAACTTCACTAGCATAAGGAACATGATACATATCCTAAAGCCTCACATTATAGAATAAGTGTTTAGGCAATGTCCAAATAGATAAAAATGGGGTGGTGCACATGGATTAGTTTAGTTGCATGAATATGTGTGTTGGTTCATCATTCCAATGAGAGGAATCATTCTTTAATAAAATCATAAGTTTTAGAAAATGATTCTCCCATATTTTTGGCCAAGCTATATATAGCATCTTGTAAGGCATACAAATTCCATCAATTTTTTTAGCATTTTATGTACCTCCTAATTGAATATTTCCATGATCCTACTCAATATATACTTTAACCCCTCTTATGAATCTATGTGACTTGAGTATTTCATCTCTTGTATGCCAGATAAAGATGTAGAATATTTATTATTATTATTATTATTATTATTATTATTATTATTATTATTATTATGTTTGAATAATTATAGAATTGGATCTACATTTTGAGGATATTATCAAATAAAAGTAATAGAAATTTATGTAAATTGGTTTGAAACTTGAATTCATCAAACCCTCAAATGTAGGAGAATGTGTGAGACTAGATGGAAATAAAAAATCATAATTTACTTCATATGTGTCAAAGGAATTCTTTAGTGTGACATATTTTCTAATTTTGATTTGGTTTGGTAAAGAACATGTATTCCCATTCAATTCACTAAGAAAATTTTAACAATAAGAATAGGAAACTATAGCATCATAAATTGTCGACCCTGGCAATTCCACACTATATTGACACCCTATTTTTCTTATAACATCAATTATAATAATAATTTATTCAATCTGGGGCTAGTTTGATAAAAATATTAAATTACCCAACACCTTGAAAAATTTGGGCAAAAAGCACCCAGTCAAGGGCAGGGGTATCCTTGACCTTAGGGGTGGCCTATTTCAAATTTAATGCTTTAGTGTTGGTCCTTGGAGAATTAAAAATATCCCAAGTCGACATATAATCAAAAAGATCAATTGGAATACATATATAAACATGTTTTCTTCTCACTTGAGCATTAGAAAGAAGGAAATGACGGATAAGAAGCTATTATGATTCACTTATTATGAAGATGTATTGAGTTATCCTCTCAATGCTAGCTACAATAATCGATTGTGTTTTTTAGACTAACCTATTGCAGGTCTTCAAGCAATTCAAGAATCCACCAAACAACCTTTGGTGGTGACTTATGATATGGATACCACTAAATGATAGAGATTCCATACCAAGGTAACATTACTATTTATCATTTATTGTTTTAGTCAATTATTATTCATTTGTCTTCTGCCCGACCTAGGGTAAGACCTCTCTACCATCATCATTTGTTGTACATGAACTGTGGAAAAAATAAAACGGGGTTTGACTTAGGCAACCCCCACCCATTTTTCAATCACAAGTACCTCTCTAGCACCATTTTTTAGATTTATAATTGTTCTATCAGTTTCCATTTTCATGTATGTGATAAATTACATTTTTAGATCTAGGGTTTATGTCAAACAGGCTTGTTGAAACACATATTAAATTTCTCCTCTTTGTAATTCAAAAGAACCAAACTCTAGGAGATTATCTCTCCCTTGTCGCAGCTAGCCAATCATCAAACCCTAGTTGGTCTATGTTCGAATGTGGAGTAAAAAAAGAAGTCCATCCTAGTTAATGTACTTGTTGGATCTAGGATCACTTTTTCTACTTCACATAAACTTATCCTTTAAAATAGTGATATTTGAGTTCATGATAGTTTGAACATATTTTCCAATTATCATCATTCTTATGAATAACAATCACTAGAGAAGAATATACACCTTGATTATGCTAAATAATATTTGGCTTGCTAATTTTCAAATTCATGTATTTAATCTCATTTTTTCTATGTATAAGTAGTCGTAGGGCCTAATGTTGGGTTGTCGGTCCTTGGAATGGGTTGGAGTGTGTGATCATAATCTTAATTTGGAGGAATACCTTTCAACATATCTTTGAATATCATCAATTTTTATCTATAATACCTTGAAATTTTGTTGGTGGGCTTGTTGGCAGTTGTTTTCCCTCTAATGAATACAATTGAGAAAAAAAATTGAAGATCCATTTTTTTAACAATTTTGTAATCTAGTGAAAACTAACCACTTTTGGTGATGTTTTCCGCAATCTCCTTAACACTATTCTTCTACATTTTGATTGAAGGCTAATGAAATGCTTTTAGAAATTCACCTCAATGGTCCCTAAAATAGTGATCCATTGTACTCCCAAATTTGCTATTTCCATTAGAATTGAGAGCATGATACTTTCTAAATGATAATTACCATATTTATCTTCATATTATGGAAATTATTTGAAAAACTAATTAAACCACCATCTCTTACTTTGGCATTAGTACTCTACCATTTTATAATGTATAAATTACATGTATTGACAATTTCATATACTCAAACCACTGCCCTCTTCTTATTCGCCTGTGGAGCTCTCCAAAATTCTTAACGTTCCTACCTACCACCCAGCGAATTCATCAACTACTCTAAAAGAATTTCTACGTGTTTTAAAAGTCTTGCTGTATTTGTCAAATCTCCTCAATTATTCATTGTTTTACGCAGTGAACTCCTAGAAAAAAATTTAGTGTGAAAGTTTTATTTCAATAAAGCCCACGATATGCAACGAATTAGGCAGGAGTTTTACTTTTGCACGGGGCTTGCAGAAGGTATGTTTAGATTGATTAATTCAAGTCAAACCTCTTAGTTAGTTGGTGGGGTGATTGGATCAGATATTTTTTTATGGAGAAATGTTTATAATTGCGAAGATAGGAATTTTATTTTTGCGTAAGGCTTGTGACAAATGATGTATAGTTCAAAAGGCATGTTAGATTTGATTATTTCATGTCAACCCCTCTAGGTAACAGGTGGCGCCATGGATTGAAGATAATTTTTTTTTGAAAAAATATTTATAATTATGAAGATAGGAATTTTATTTTGTGTGTAAGGCTTGTAACAAATGATGTATAGTTGAAAAGGCATGTTAGATTGATTATTTCATGTCAACCACTCTACGTAATAAGTGATGCGATGGATCAGATAATCTTTTTATGGAGAAATATTTATGATTGGGAAAGAATGAATTATTTTACATGGCGCTTGTATCAAATGGTGTGTAATTGGGAAGGAATGTTAGATTGATTATTTCATGTCAACCTCCTTAGGTTGCTAGTGAGGTGATCAATTAGATGACCTTTTTATGGAGAAATACTTGTGATTGGAAAAGAAAAATAGTTTAAAAAATAGTGTCATGATCTTGCTATTTAAGACATGGTATAAAAGTCAAGAAGAAAATATTATAGGTGGTATATTATATGGGATTGCCTCATACTCTCACTAAGCTTAAAGAAGATGCCTAACTTTTTTCAATACAAGACATACACACCTTACTTCAATAAGATTCAAACCTATGATCTCTCTTTGAAAAATTCATTATTTCATGTCAACCCCATGGGGTAGCTGGTTAGAGGACGAATTTGACAACTTTTCCATGGAGAAATACTTGTGGTTAAAAAAGAACAAAAATATTTTGTAAAAAACCTAAGGTCTACACAATTATCTAATTGTGATGCCTTGCAAACTTGTCATTTATGACATGGTATAAAATCAACAAGCTAGGCCATCAAGGTTGATCCCAATGAAAACCATTTGATTAAATGGATTTTTTTATAGTCTAGGATGTATCACGATCTACTTTATATGTGGTCTAGATACAAGACTACCTCATATTTTGATTAAGACTGAAAGAATGATGCAGAGTAGGGAGGAAAACTCAAAACAATCACAATTGAACTAGATTCAAACAATCTTTCAATCACAAAAACTCCAACTTGATATTCAACTCACTAATTCACTCTTATTCCCTTGTAGCATTGCAAATAGAGAAAATTGTACATGTCTTTCAGAAGAAACTTCAAACCCACCAACCAATTACCATTTCAAATACCCTTTAAGTCTTTCTTCAACATATCTAACTTGTGCATATGGTTGTTTTGGAACATACCTTCCAAAAATGGACTGCTACACTGGAAATGGCCATAATTAGCCATGTTTTCTAAAGCATCTACCAACTAAACACCCTACCAACCTTAAATATCCATTGTAGTACCTTCACCAGGTTTCAAAAGCTTTGAATCAACATATTTTGGTCAATTAAACACTCACTAATGCATCAAAACACAAAACCCCTATTTAGGCCTATTTAGGTTGGTTACAAGAGGGTTTATTCAAACTCTGTACTCCAGGTCCTATTTCACTTTACCAACACCTTAGACACTTCACCTTGGGTCTGTACCTACTTCAAAAACTAATTCCCACTCTTTCCCAATGTCTTTTCATCCAAGTCTAACTCCTAACCATCAATGTCAAATTAAAACACCACAAAATATCAACTAGGGCATCATTCAAAATCCTTCAAAATGCCTTCCCTACCCCTGCAAAGCACACAAACACAAACCTACATCTAAAGGATCCATTCCACCAAGTTAGAACAAATTCACCAGGTGGAATGGCTTATAACCCCATTTTACACTCTCAAACCCTCAACTTCAGGGTCCCTACCTGTTCTCAGAAAAATGCTCACAAAACCCTTCAAACTTGGTGAAAACAATTCAAATCAAAGCCAAGATGTAGTTAGTTCATATCCCTACTAGTTTCAATGCACTTTTAATCAAAACTCCTTAGTACAAAACCGTGCAGAGGTCTGTAACAACAAGTTTACTAGAAATTGCAAAGAAACAATGGTATTTTATTGTTTCAACTTCACAAATCAACCTTCCAAGAGCCTTTCAAGTCCTTTTAAAACTTTTTTCTCCTCAAAACAATGGTTCACAACTAAATTTTGAACCACATGACTATTGGACTTCCACTTCTTGCATTTTTGCATTTTTTTGCATATGACAACATTGCAAGATTTTACAATATTTGCACAATTGGCCCAAAACTTGGCACCCTTACCTAGAACCAACTCAAAATTATCTAAAACATTTGGAATGGTCTATTATAACCTTATTACATCACATTAAGAATCAACACACCAAAACTAAACATAAGACCCTATTTATAAGACTTGACATGGTGCCCCTGTACCATACACCCAGATTGAAAAGAACTTAAGCCCCTTGAGCACTGTATTACATCAAAACCATGCTACCTCTTATCATTCAATGATCTCCAAGCTACATCTCCACCCGGTGACCCCTTCCAATGAGTCAAGAAGTGAAAACATGCATTGTCTCTTGCTTTTGACCGGTGCCTTCCTTGATGTTGATGTCCTCCACTTGATGGATGTTGTTTTCCTTTTCCCTCATTTGGAGCAAATGCTAAAACTGTCTTCATACCTACAAACATACCCTTTCCATCCTTGTCTTGAACTGTACTCTTCTTAGCTCTTGATACATACTTAAACTAACCTATTTGTCCTTGCCATTCACCTTGAATCATTTCACTTTTTCCTTTCATTTCTTCCCTCATATTCTCTACCCCTAGAACCTGTATATTATCAAGTTCACAAACCACTGTATGGATAGAATTTAACTTCCCACTAGCCTCTTTTCCAATCAATGGACAAATCACTATTCCTATCATAATCTCAACATGCTTCTCTAACCCATCTTGAACTCCCACAATCAATTCATCCTTGACCTTCTCTTTATCTTTTTTTTTCACCAACTCATCTTATTTTCTTCCCAACACTGAATCACTCTTCAAACTTGTTGTCTTGACATCTTCATTGTTAGTGGTGGCTGCAATCTCCACCTTCTTTTCTTCCTCTATTTTCACAAACTCTTTCTTTCCCAATATTATCACGTTTGTTGCCCTAGTTTGCTCCTTAACATCTTCTACCAATGGAGTCAAAGTGAAAGTGTTTCCATCCTTTTCAATAGCATAAGTATAGTGTCTACAATCATAAATTGCATGTCTATCAAACTACCATTGTCTTCCAAGCAACAAATGGAAACAATCCATGGGCAACACATCACAAATAATCTTTTTCTTATACCCACCAATATTAAACTCAACCCAAGCTTGCTCATTCACTAAAATAGATTGATTATCATTCAACCAAGACACTTTGTAAGATGTTTCATGAGGTATCTTTTCTAACTTCAGTTTATCAACCATTTCTACAGACACCATATTATCAGTACTTCCAGAGTCTATTACTACTTTGCATACCTTTCCATTACACTTGCAAGTGGTCTTGAAAAGTGTTCTCCTTTGTGTTGATTCTTTCTCCTTGGATGTTTTAAATAGTGTTCTTTTCACCATTAAGGATTCTCCAACTTCTGGAGCAACAAGCTGATTAGGAGAGTTTACACTTTCACAATCATCCTCTTGCACCAATTGAAATATTTTATCACCACCACTGTAAGTAGAACCTTGTTTATCTGAACACTTCCATGTTTAATGGCCAAACTGATTGCAATGGTAACACCTTCTTGAAAAATAAGCTTGAACCTCTACCTTGTCCAAATGTTCCTTTGAAACCTTTGAATCCACCTCTTTGATTAGCCAATTGGTCTTTGCTTTTACTTGCATCGTCTTCGTCTTCATAGGACTGCCTTAAACCTCTTCCTCTACTAATGTTGCCTTTGCCTCTTCCTTGTCTTTCTTTCCTTCTTTTTAACTTCTCTTCTACCCTAGCAGCCAATCGAAAACATTCTTCAACTGTTCTTGGAGTGGACAAACTTAATTCATCCTGAATTTGAAATATTAAGCGACACATATACCTTTCTATCTTCTCATTTTCATCTTCAACATGACCAACCCTAATGCTTAATTTGTGAAATTCCTCTATATGTGCCATGACATCTTTATCCTTCTACTTTAAACTTTTCAACTTCTTGAACGTTTTTATTGCATGATCACCTGGCAAGAATTGACTCTTGATCTTTGACACCATCCTATCCCATGAACTTATTTTTGCTTTTCCTTTCTTCACTCTTTCCTCTTGTACATAATTCCACAATGTCAAAGCAAGAAATTTCAACTTATTCTTTGCAAACTTTACCTTCTGATCATCTACAACCTCCCTGTACTTGAAGTAGTTATCCAATGCATCTATCCAATCCAATACCTCATCAACATCTAACTTTCCATTATACATTGACACATCTATTTTCTTACTAGAAGCATCTCCTCTGACATCCTTGAGAATTTTCACCATCCTTCTCTCATCAGGGTTCAACTCATCATCTTGGACTCTTCCTCTTGGAGGGTTCTCATCCTCTACCTCATCCTCTTCCTCTCAATCACTTTCCTCTTCAGTAGCCTTTCCTCTTCTTTGTTTTGTCTCCCATGCTACAAATCTAGCTAAAAGTGCTTCTTGTGATTCCTTTAACAACCTTATTTCCCTACCAAGGGCTCCACTTCCTTTAGGAGGCATCTTGTTTGTCAACTTCCAACTTTTCACTTCTTCAAATTGCAACCTTTCCCCTTCAAAAGATCAAAAACTTATGCTTTGATACCAATTGATGCAAAGCAGGGAGGCAAACTCAAAACAATCACAATTGAACTAGATTCAAACAATCTTTCAATCACAAAAACTCCAACTTGATATTCAACTCACCAATTCACTCCTATTACCTTGTTGCATTGAAAATAGAGAAAATTTTGCATTTCTTTCAAAAGAAACTTCAAACCCACTAACCAATTACCATTTCAAATACCCTTTAAGGATTTCTTCAACATATCTGATTTGTGCATATGGTTGTTTTGGAACATACCTTTGAAAAGTGGACTGCTGCATTGGAAATGGGCATAATTAGCCCTGTTTTCCAAAGTATCTACCAACTAAACACCTACCAACCTTAAATCTCCTTTGTAGGACCTTCACTAGGTTACAAAAGCTCTGAATCAATAGATTTTGGTCAATGAAACACTCACTAATGCATCAAAACACAAAACCCCTATTTAGGCTGGTTACAAGAGGGTTTATTCAAACTCTGTACTCCATGTCCTATTTCACTTTACCAATGCCTTAGAAACTTCACCTTGGGTCTGCACCTACTTCAAAAACTAATTCCCACTCTTTCCCAATGTCTTTTCATCCAAGTCTAACTCCTAACCATCAATGTCAAATTAAAACACCACAAAATATCAACTAGGGCATCATTCAAAATCCTTCAAAATGCCTTCCCTACCCGTGCAAAGCACAAAAACACAAACCTACATCTAAAGGATCCATTCTACCAAGTTAGAACAAATTTTACCAGGTGGAATGGCTTATAACCCCATTTTACACTCTCAAACCCTCAAGTTCAGGGTCCCTGCCGGTTCTCAAAAAAATGCTCACAAAACCCTTCAAACTTGGTGAAAACAATTCAAATCAAAGTCAAGATGTAGTTAGTTCATATCCCTACTAGTTTCAATGCACTTTTAATCATTTAAATCCTTAGAAAAAAACCGTACAAAGGTCTGTAACAACAAGTTTACCAGAGATTGTAGAGAAAATAATGGTATTTTATTGTTTCAACTTCACAAATCAACCTTCCAACCCTTCCTCGATCCTTTCAAGGCATTTTTAAAGTTTGTTCTCCTCAAAACAATTGTTCACAACTAAATTTTGAACCACATGACTGTTGGACTTCCACTTCTTGCATTTTTGCATTTTTTTGCATATGACAACATTGCAAGATTTTACAACATTTGCACAATTGACCCAAAACTTGGCACCCTTACCTAGAACCAACTCAAAATGATCTAAAACATTTGGAATGGTCTATTATGACCTTATTACATCACATTAAGACTCAACACACCAAAACTAAACATATGACCCTATTTACAAGACTTGACACGGTGCCCCTGCACCAAAGAAGATCCTGATTATATGTCAATACAACACATACAACCTTATTTATATTACTTTCAAATTTGTAACATCTCTTTCAAAAAATAACGTTGCCAACAATATACCACTTTAAATTATATATAAAAAAATATAAAGAAGTCAAATTTAACCTAAATTCTAACTTCTTTAATGCTAACTTTCATACTATTAGGCTATTAGTTAGTGTTGATCATAATCTCTTATCTACATTTTAGTATTACATTGAATTATATATCGCCATCAAATTTGAATTAATGTTATCAGTACACAAAAAAAAATTGTAATTTACTTGTAGACATGAAATGTTGTGATACATGATCATGACAACTTAACTATTTATTTTAATATGTTAATAATTTAAACTATTTAAATAAACAAAATGAAATCTATTTAAAGTATATAAGGATAAATAATGTAATCATTTAATACAAGTGAGTGTTTTTAGTAGTAGTAGTGTAAGAATTTTTGGTTAACACTACATGATGGATTATGGATATTTCTAAGTAATCATTTTAAATTAAATATATGGTTAGAAGGTCTTTGATTAGTTGGTGAAGTTGAATGGTTTTTAATGATCCCACAAATTCTACCCTCAAACCATAAAACATATATTTATTATCATAATTACTATTTTACTTAAGATGTTATTTACTTTATTTTTTATTTAAAATTATTTTTTAATAATAATCCACTAATTTATAAAAACACATAAATAAACAACTAAGTAGATACAAAGCACATATACACTATTTATTTTAATACTTACACAAAATTACTTTATTTTAGGCATTGTTTTCCTTTTTCAATAATTTTCAATATACATACATATATATATATATATATATAACCAAATTAATTACTTTACAAGTGGAAATGGGAGTCTTAGATCTGCCACTAGAGGACCTCAAATGTTGAGTAGGAAACCCTTACAAGGACTCATACTCCATTGGGCATATAATTCCTCCTATTCACCCTAAAACCAATTTTTTTGGGTGGGTGCATGTAGTCCTCTGCACTTTCTAGATTTGCATGCAAGTTATTGTTTTAGTTTGTGCATTGTTGGGATCTTGCATTTTTCATATTAGGTCATATATTTAAATTGGGTTTCTCATACCCAATCAATTCCAATCTATTTCCAAGGCTCAAAAGGATCAAATCCAGGTCTAATTGACTCACCTTCATAGTTGAAAGTCAATCTAAAAACCTTGTTAATTTGTATTCTAATGTACCTTTGAAAAAGGAGCAAAAAGTAATCCTAGGTTTAGACATTAAACTTAGGTTTCCCTTTTTCTTAAGATACATTTTGGTGAACCTGATATTTTGACATCATAAACCTTCTAAAATTGGAAGTCTTTCAAACCCTACATCTAGGTTTTCATTCATTGTCTTGCATTGTTCATTTAGGGTTTCATTTTTGCATCATACAAGATCACAAAAATTCAAAAAATTGCATTCCATATTGCATCGTAGGTTGTAATAGGATTACTTTCAGTCATTTAAGATCATATTTACATTAAAATTTCATTCATTAGATCATTAAAATATGAAATTGTTCATTGCATTCATTTAGACATCTTTCATTTAGGTCAGAAAAGTGAAACATTGCATTGTTTTGTTTCAAATCATCATTCTCAGAATTTTGCATCTTGGAGTCAGTCAATTAGTGCATCTTAGATTTGAAACTTGAATTCAACATTGTCATTTATTGTTCAAGCATTTTCAACATTGTTGCACATTTGCATTTTTAGTTTCACAATCATAAATTGACCAAAATCTAGAAAAAATTTCATTGTCAAACCTATTTGCACATAGAAACAAAACCTATTTGAAATATAATGAAAATTCAATTTATCATTTTTCTACACCCATGCCAAGGAGTCAGATGCCCCAGGGAACCTTTGTCTTGCTACTAGAGGCTAAATTTTTTTTTTTACAGGTCTTTGTCTCTGTGTTTTCAATCTGCTTCTGCTTGCAAATGTTTGATTTGATATTCTGAAAAAGTGTTATTGCATGAGCAAGAAAGGTGTCATTTTGCTTAGTTAAATGTTACAAATTTATAAAAAAGTTGTTACATTTAAGTGTTGGAAATTATCAAATCTATAGGACAATTGTTTACATTTTTTGAAGCGTTGCATAATTTGGATAAATTAGTTTCATTTTTGCAAAGACTCAAAACCCTAGGTTGTTACAACACATTACACAATCTAGAAACTTATAAAATAACACTAGAACCAATTCAAAATATGAGTTTGCACGTTGTCACATAGTAATCTTTTGTCACTAGTGCTTCTAAAACTAAAATTTTAGAAAGCGCCCTAGGGCACCTCTATCTTGCTATTGGAGGCTCAAAAAAAACTGTACATTTATTTGTCTCTATATTTTAAATCCATTTCTGCTTGCAAATGTTTGATTTGAAATTATGAAAAAGTGTTATTGCATGTGCAAGAAAGGTGTCATTTTTCTTAGTTTTTTGCAAATTTATAAAAAATTGTTACATTTCATTGTTGGAAATTATCAAATCTGTAGGACAATTGTTTACATTTTTTGAAGCATTGCATAATTTAGATAAATTAGTTTCATTTTTTAAAAGAATCAAGACCCGAGGTTGTTACAACACATTGCACAATCCAAAAACTTACAAAATAGCACTAGAATCAATTTAGAATATGACTTTGCACATTGTCACCTAGTCATCTTTTGTCACTAGTGCTTTTGAAACTAAAATTTTAGAAAGAGCCCTACCAGGAACATACGCCCTAGGGAATCCTAGTTGTCCAAAAATCTACTTGATATTTCCATAATAGCCTAATACCTATTGTTATTTGGCCAATTTGAAACCTGGTTTCCATATCTATGCTTGCATCAGGTCTATTAGCTTGTTTTCAGTTCTAGTTTTCTTTATCATGTATAAACCTAGATTGCAATTGAAATTTAATGATTAAACTTGTGGAAAGCATAGTAATCTAATCATGATAGATCTATTTCCACAAGGGCATTGTATATTTACCATGCCCTTTAGTTGGGATGACTTTGACATGTTAGATGATGCCCTTGGGGACTTCATCTAACCTAGTTCATCCACTAAGGATTCTAACATTCCAACAAATGCAATCATTGATACTCATAATAATCATAGTAGATATTCTCATAATATCCCTCCTAGTTGTGAGAGTATCCTAACACAAGAAAGTGAAATCATTGACACATTGCTTAATATCACTTTGCCTAATCTCCATACACCTCCCAACATCTTCCCTACTTGTGAGAACACTTTGGTACAAGAGGATGCAATGATGGACAATCATGAAAATCATCGTTGTTCTTCTCCAGATACCTCACCCACTTGTGAAGAAGGTACCATGGTGTTGGAGGATCCAATCATTGATTGTCATAAGAATCTTGTTTTTTTCTCTCCTAACACTTCTCCTACTTGGGAAGATATTGTGGTGTAGGAAGATGAAATCATTGATACATTTCTTTTAAAAAATAGTAAGATGCATGACATAGATGCAAAGTTGCTATTAGATCCCTACTTGTGAAGATGCTTAGTTTACATTAGACCCCCCTCAATATAAGGTATTCAACAAGTAGACAACTTATTTGAGGTTATGAACGTGCAAGTAACAATTGGTTCACCTCCCATTATAGGACCTCATAAACCCACTAGTAGTATCTTGAACTTTGAATGAAAAATCATTGGTGGGAATGTGTCACAACAAGCACTTGTTACCACATAATTTCTCACACATATAACATTCCTCAGTGTGGTGGTAAAGAGTATGATCTTGTTGAGAAACTTTTTCATACTCCAGCAAACATCTCCAGGCTATGGGATTTGATTCAAACATCATCTACATACAATAGGATGCTCTAAGAGGTTTTATAGAAGACCGATGTCCCATCTTATGTTAGGATGAATAATGTAGCCACCTTATTTGATTGTATGTAAGTGAAAAAGTTAGATATTACATTCCCTCAACATGAATTACCCTCACTTGAGATCCAAAATAAACATGAGGCCCTAATGATAAAGGTTATCATTAATGAAACTATAGTTAGGTGTACTCTCATAGACAATGGAGTGGGTCTTAATGTTTGTAGCATTGACCTCCTAGATAAAATTGGTGTGGACAAGAATCTCATAAAACACAATGATGATAATATTCATCAATTTGATAAATTTTAATAAGCAATCATTAGGGATGATCACACTACCCATTGAGGTTGGACCCATGGTTTTGCCTACCCCTATCCATATTATTCCAGGAATTCTTTCATACAATCTTCTCCTAGGTAGACCATGGATTAATGCCATGAAGGGAGTCCTATATACTCTTCACCATGAGATGAAGTTTGAATATAATATACACGGTTAAAGAAAATGAGAAAATTTATAATTCGTAAGTTCAACATGATCATAACACTTCCAAATCTCTTAATACTTTGATTCCAACTTCGAAGGTAGAACCTATACAAGTTGATAGTAATACTAATTATCCTCCACCTACAACAAAACTCTTACATGATGATTGGGGTTCATTAGATTTTGCACCTTGTTTCAAAGGGGAGTCTCAAATCTCGCCCTCAATGTCTAAAGAGTCAAATACAAATGATTCATCTTCAAAATTAGGTTTTGGGGATGATTGGGGTTCATTATATTTTACACCCTCCTTTATGAGATAATACAAAACCTCACAATCTAAACCAAAATAGTCTTGTGTTTAATTTTCTCAACTTGGTTCTACATCAACAACATCACCCCATGGTGACCTGACGAGGGATCTTCAACTCTCATCCCTCATGAGAGTAAGATGCATAACTTTGAAAAACTAACCAAGGATTTGTGTGATCATGAAGAAGCCAATCCTTCAAAGAATCATAAAATATCTTCATCTGAGTTGGAAGCATGTTATGGTATTGGATACAAAATTCTTTCTAAACATGGATGTAATGAAAATGTGAAAAGAAATGATAGGGATCAAGTGAAGTCTATATTGTACTTTTCCAAGTAGGGTCTAGGTTTCCAACATTCCTCTCCATCTTCATCTAATGTTTTATCATCTATTGTATGTATGACATCTTGCAATACGAAGGTAAGCTTTTCTTCAAAAGAGAAAGAAATGTCCCCTACCATTGATCAAGAGAATATCTTGTCGAGGCTTCTTAAAGATCACTTGATCACTATTCCTCTAAGAACATGAAAGAAATTCTACAACAAAATCTCATTTTGTGCATGGTCATTATACCATTGAATGTCAAGCCTTGAGGAATACAATACAATAAATTAAGGATTATGGTGCTCTTCCTTGTGTTGATGCACCTAATTCTTCTAATCAATAATGATCTTCATCCTATTATGTTGCTCATCACTATGTGACATTTGTAGCTTTATGTGTTTTGCTCACTGTCATTCATGGTGGTACAATCTTAAGTGTAACCATAATTTTCATGACAACAACATGATAATCCTTGGTGTGGTTATCCTTGTCTCTATGCTTGGGGGGAAAGGATAACTATTTATGGGAGGTGTGCACTATTTTTAAGGATCGTCTCTTCCCCTCTTCCTCCTTAAAATACCAACATAGCAATTATGTTGATATTTTAAGGGGGGGCATATATTACCCCTACCCATTTTGTCTTGTGATATTGGATCTATTGACATACCCCCTTTGGCAGGGGTGTTGTTTTTAATGCCCCTTGAGGCATTAATTTTTTCCCTAAAAAATTAAACTTTGTTCATCCCCTAAGATATTAAGATTTTTCACCCACTAAGAAATTTTCCTTTGTTCATCCCCTGAGATTTTAAACTTTGTTTGTCCCTCAAGACATTAAACTTTAACATCCCTTTTTAACATGGCAACCTAGCATAACACAACTTGCTTACCAATGGAGCCATGTGTTTCATAAGTAATTTTACATCCTTATGAGAGAACCATTTTGTTAGATAGCACATTCGATGGATGACATTTGGTATTTGAGACAATTTAAGACTGAGGTCTCTTTAACTTACCGACTCAAATATTTTAGTACTAACCTTGTGTTTTTTGTGTGTATTCTTGAGTATCTTCATCGTGTTCACATCACACTTATTTTTATTTTGTCATATCTTTATGTTCTATCATGTCACATATTTTCATCATGTATGGTTTGTGTTTTTTGACATGTATGTGTATGTTGTCTTATTGCATTTCATACATGTGTGTGTTCCTTTTTGTTATGTTGTCTTGCCATGGGATCTTGGATCTTGGGGGCTTGTGCACTCCCCCTAGATCCTTAGCCATCCTATATCTTCAAAATTTGCACAATTGGACCCCTCTTGACATAGATTTTCTACTTTAGTGTGAGTTTGAGCATAAGTTCATACTCTCACTAAAGTGGGGGTTAAATGTAGCATCGTAAATTGTCACCCTTGATAATTTCACACTATGTTTTTGCTCCCCCTAAATTATTGAACCTAATTGGGTCCCTAATTTCCTAAATTATGCATTCTATAGCCCATTTGTACCACTTTTTAAGAAATTGTGAGAATTGAACAAATGCATCCAATTCATACTTTTCCCCCTACACTTAATGTTGTAGAAATTAGGGCTAGGAACCATACTCCCTTGGGTGTATGTGTCCCCCTACTTAGCCAAGACCCAATTTTAGAGATGCCGATGTCAGCATATTACATTCAAATTTCAAATGTCAGCTTTTAGGATTAATTTTTTGGGAATTTGGATAAATGCCTATAAATACCTAGTCTTTTCACCATTTGAAACTAGAAGGAAGCAAGGAGATTTATGAACAAGGATGATTGTCAAGAGAAATTCAAGAGCAACATTTCAGAGCTTTATTGCAGTAATCAAGATCCAAGCATCATGTCAAATCCTATGTGAGTTTATGTGTTCATGTTGTCATTGTTTTGTGAAGGCTAACCCTTTTTATAGGTCTCCAAAGCATTCAAGAAAATCAAGCAAGAAATATCCAAGACCTTGAGGTGTTGTTTATGACTTCAATTGTTCAAGAAAGCCATTGAAGGGTGGTGAGTTGCATCACTTTGTGATTTCATCATTCCTTCCTATCCATTATCATTTTATCATTGGCATTACCATTGTGGAAGTGGAAACACTTACACAGAGTTTGACTAAGGCAAGCCCCTAAATGACACAACGTCTCTTCTCTTTATGAATGTGCAAATCTCAATTTTGAAGAAGATTGGAAGAATTTTAAAGGAAAATTGTTCACTATTGCAATTGAAGCCCTACATCTTGTCAACTCACAGAAACTCACCTATAAAATTATCCCACAACTTCCCTACAACTTTGCAAGTGGAAATGAGAGACTTAGATCTGCTACCAAAGGACCTCAAAAGTTGAACATGACACCCTTACAAGGACTCATACACCCTTGGGTGTACAAGTCCTCTTATGCACATTGGGACCAATTTTTATGAGTAAGAACACAGTTCTCTTCATTTTCCATATATGCCTACAAGTTATTATTTCAATCTCTGCATTGTAAAGATATTGCATTTTTCATATTAGGTCATATAGTTAAATTAGGTTTCTCATATTCAATCAATTCCAATCCATTTCCAAGGATCAAAAGGATCAAATCTAAGTCTGATTGACTCACCTTCATGGTTGAAAGTCAATATAAACACCTTGTTGATTTGTATCCTAATGTAGCTTTGAAAAGGAGCAAAAAGCAATCCTAGGTTTAGACATTAAACTTAGGGTTCCCTTTTTCAAATGATACAGGAGTAACCATAAAATTGTTCAAGACTCCCACTTTGGGCAATATTTGGTTTGGTGTAAATCATAACATACATAATAATACCAATTGCACTAGCATAAGGAACATGCAATATATCCTTGATATCATACATTGGACTACCGATTTCACTAGCATAAGGAACATGTTACATATCCTAAAGCCTCACATTATAAAATAAGTGTTTAGGAAATATCCAAATAGCTAAAACTAGGGTGGTGCACATGGATTATTTTAGTTGCATGAATATGCGTATTGCTTCATCATTACAATGGAGGGAATCCTTTTTTTAACAAAATCATAAGTTGTGGCAAATGATTCTCCAATATTTTTTTCCAAACTATATATAGTATCTTGTAAGACATACAAATTCCATCAACTATTTTAGCATTTTATTTATCTCCTAATTGAACATTTCCTTGATGTTATTCAAGATACTTTAACCCCTCTAATGAATCTATGCAACTTAATTATTCCATCTCTTGTATGCCAAATAAGCATGTAGAAATTTTTTCATTATTATTATGCTTCAATAATTATAGCATTGGATCTACATATTGAAGATATCATCAAATAAAAATATATAAATTTAAGTACAACCTGGTTTGAAACTTGAATTCATCAAACCCTCAAATGTAGGAGAATATGTGAGACTAGATGGAAATAAAAAACCATAATGGTGGGTTTGTTGGTAGTTGTCTGCCCTCTAATGAATGCAATTGAGCAAAAAATGTGAAGATCCTTTTTTTAACAATTTTGTAATCTAGTGGGAATTAACCACTTTTGGAGATTTTCTCTGCAATGTCCTTAACTCTATTCTTTGACCTTTTGATTGAAGCCTAATGATATGCTTTTAAAAAATCACCTCAATGGTCCCTAAAGTAGTGAGCCACTCTACTCCCAAAACCACATTTTCTCTTTCCATTAGAATTGAGAGCATGATGCTTTCTAAATGATAATTACCATATCTATCTTTCATGAAAATTATTTGAACAACTCACTACACCACCGTCAACTGTCATAACTTAAAAAAGTAGTCTACACTTCCAATAGAAAATCTTCACTGTTGTACATCTGGAATTTTATAATAGCTCTCCTATCCAAGAAAGAAAAAGAGTAACAATGTAAATAACAAACAATAAATATCATAAACAATATAAATATGTATACCCCCACCTGCTATATCTGTGAAGAGGAAACTGTCTATCAAAAAAATATAGAAAACTAAATTAAATAAAACATTGTATATAATTCTAACTAATTACTAACTAACCAAAAGTGCAACCTGTCAGAATTTTGGGTCCTTTAAGTTGTTGAAAACTATCAATCTATTAATTCTTACTAAATAAAACTACAATGCGGGAGATAAGCTACACTCACTTAACATCAATGCTCCTGCTCTATATGATAAGCTCATCAAACCTATTAAATTTTAAGATTACTGCTAAATATTAAAGCAAATATGAATAAGGCATAGTAAGATTATGAAAAATAGAAAAAAAAATCCAAATGTAGTAGAACACTCTATAGGTATTGTATATATCACATTGTAATTCGATGAATGATGGTAGGGAAATTTTCCTTTGGCAGAGAATCCAGACATTGTCAGTTGAAGGCTTGAATGATATCTGCCAAAGGAAAATCCTCCTGTAATCATTCCCTGCACTTTCTCTGCCAAACAAAAAGCCCACCCAGAAAATTATTCATAAATCTTGTTTTATTTGTCAAATCTCCTAAATTATTCATCGTTTTACGTGGTGAATAACTAGAAAATTCTCCAGTCTGAAAAGTTTCATTTCAATAAAGCCCACGATATGCAATGAATATGTTTAGATTAATTAATTCAAGTCAAACCTCTGAGGTGATGGATCTGCATAATTTTTATGCATAAATATTTATAATTGTGAAGATAGGAATTCTACTTTTTCAGGCATGTTAGATTGATTATTTCGTCTCAACTCTCTTACATAACAGGTGATGATAGAAGTTTTACTTTTGCAGGCATGTTAAATTGATTATTTCATGTCAACTCTCTTAGATAACAGATGATGTGATAGATCAGATAATTTTTTTATGGAGAAATATTTATGATTGGGAAAGCATGAACTATTTTACATTGGCACTTGCATCAAATGGTGTATAATTGAGAAGGAATGTTAGATTGACTATTTCATGTCAACTTCCTTAGGTTGTCCGTGCGGTGATTGATTAGACATGACCTTTTTATGGAGAAATACTTGTGATTGGAAAAGAAAAAAAAAAGTTTACAAAATAGTGTCATGATCTTGCCATTTAGGACATGGTATAAAAGTCAAACAAATGAAGACATTAATGTTGAGTAGAGACAAAACTATTTGACTAAATGGAATGAAACCTTTTTTCTAGTTTAGGTATATATCACAATCTAGTTTATATGTGGTATCTTTGATGAGGGCGCAGCCCGAGACTTAGAAAATAACCCACAAACAAGAGAATAATTTTATTATTCAGAAAATGGAGCTTCTTACATGCAAAGGATCTCAAATCCCCAAGTTCTACAACACATGCAAGTTACAGACAGCTACAGAATAACCCTTTCGCAATATGCGATTTTGTTCCCAAAAAGTTACCCAAAAATTAGAAACCCGCCCATAAATAGAGCTCTTCATTAGTTTGGAGCCAAAACAACATTCAAATTTGAGTTTAGGCGGTTTGGCGCCGAAAATTTACAACATGAAGTTCAAATTTCAAAAGAGCATTTGCAATTGTATCTTCTAGAAAGTGCGCCAACTTCTCGAGGCCATAACTTTTGATCCGGGACTCCGATTCACAAACTGTTTGAACCGTTGGAAAGGTCTCGAAGTCAATAACGCGCTCAAAATTGCTATGCCGATTTTAGCAAGTTTTAGGGCCGTTCTGGGAACTCTAAGTGCCTCAAATCTAACTCAGAAGATTTTCAGGTGCAAATCTGGGAAACTAAAACTGCAATATCTTTCAACCCATGAACAAAAAATAAAAACCATAAATTGAGAATTTCATTATAATAAAAAGGGTATCCAAAAATGTAAAAACATCTAAAAACCGAGAAACTTGAAATTTAACTATTTTTGGGTGATGCAAGATTGCCCTTACACCACTGGATGCTCCTGCATCAGACACCCAGGGTAATTTGAGAAGTGACCCCGTCACGTCTCAGATGGTGGAGGAAAACCCAAACGGTCAACCTCTATCTTAGGCAACCAGGATGAATCTTCAACATACCTTCCTTTCCATTTCACCAGATATTCTTCATACTGCCTGTTCCTGGTACTCCTTCCCACACGACTATCCAGGATTTCTTCAATCTCCTTTTCTGAAGTAGGTGCTGGAATCTCACACTATTCCATCGTTGGTACTTCCTCTGCGCCACCTTCATGATACTCTGTCAAATCAGAAATGTTGAACACAGGGAAAATGTTGATTCCATCAGGCAACTCTACCTCATATGCATTCCCTGAATCATGCTTCTTCAAAATATTACAGGGACCAAATTTCTTCATCTTCAATTTGTTATAGGTTCCCATAGGAAACATTTCTTTCCTCAAGTGGACCATTACTTCATCGCCAATCTGAAACTCCTTATTCCTCCTTTTCTGATCTGCCTCAGCCTTATATTGCATATTCATCTTATTAATGTGTTCCCATACCTTCTCATGTATATTCTTGATGTGCTCTGCAAAATCTTCGGCTTCAGCACTTATTTTCTTCTCTTGGTCCATTTTCCTCAATTTTGGAGTTGTTGTGGGGCTACCTCCATACACAATCTGGAGCGGTGATCTACTAGTGCTTCTGTTGACAGAATTGTTGTAAGAAAATTATGCCTGGGGTAAGATCAAGTCCCATCCCTTAGGTTTATCTCCTACCAAACATCTCAGTAAGTTACCCAAACTCCTATTAACAACCTTTGTCTACCCATCTATTTGTGAATGGTGTACAGAACTGAACTTCAACTTTGTCTTCAGCTTCTTCCACAAGGTCCTCCAAAAGTACCCCACAAATTTGGTGTCACAATCTGAAACAATACTCTTTGTCAGACCATGTAGCCTCACCACCTCTTTAAAGAACAAGTCAACAATGTGGACTGCATCATGGGTCTTCTGACATGGAATGAAATGTGTCATCTTTGAAAACCTATCAACCACCACAAATACTGAATCATTCCCTCGTTGTGTCCTTGGCAAACCAAGAACAAATTCCATACTTATATCCTCCCATGGCCTCTCTGGTACAGGTAAGGGCTGATATAAGCCTGTATTCTGGCAAGTTTTGGGGCCGTTCCAGGAACTTTAAATGCCTCAAATCTAACTCGAAAGATTTTCAAGTGCAAATCTAGGAAACTAAAACTACAATATCTTTCAACCTAGGAATAGAAAATAAAAACCATAAATTGGGAATTTCATTATGATGAAAAGGGTATCCAAAAATGTAAAAATATCTAAAAACTGAGAAACTTGAAATTTAACTATTTTTGGGTGATGCAAGATTGCCCTTACACCACTGGATGCTCCTGCATCAATCTTATATGAGATTACCTCATACTCCCACTAGACTTGAAGGAGATTCCTAACTTTACTTCAATACAAGACATATACACCCTACTTCTATAAGATTTGAATCTATGAATCTCTCTTTCAAAAATTGATTATTTCATGTCAACCCCATGGGATAGCTAGTTAGAGGATTTTTCCATGGAGAAATACTTGTGGTGAAAAAAGAACAAAAGTATTTTGTAAAAAAAGCTAAGGTCAAAATAATTATTGGATTATGATGCCTTGGAAACATACCATTTTTAACATTTTAGTCAACAAGCAAGACCATCAAGGTTGAGTCCAAAGAAAACTATTTGATTAAATGGATTTTTTTATAGTCTATGATGCGTGACAATCTAATTTATATGTGGTATAGATATGAGACTACCTCATAGTCCGATTAATATTGAAAGAAACACCTAATTATATTTCAATACAAGACATACAACCTTATTTCTATAAGATTCGAATTTTCAAAAAACTTTTTCCACCAACAAACCACCTTAATATATCTATGTATGTATATATATATATATGTTTGTATGTATGTATATATATATATGTATGTATATATATATATGTATGTATGTATATATATATATATATATATATATATATATATATATATATATATATGTATATATATATATACATATATATATATATATGTATATGTATATATATATGTGTGTGTATATATATATATATGTCTATATATATATACATACATATATAGATATATACATACATATATAGATGTATACATACATGTATGTATATATATGTATGTATGTATATATTGATGTATATACATACTATGTATGTATGTATGTATGTATATACATACATACGTACATACATACATACATACATACATACAAATATTTCAATACAAGGCATACAACCTTATTTCTATAAGATTCGAATTTTCAAAATTCTTTTTCCACCAACAAACCACCTTAAATTATATATATAATTTAAAGAAGTCAAATTTCACCTAAATTTGGAAAAGCATGAAGTATTTTGTATCAATGCTTGCATCAAATATTGTATAATTGGGAAGGAGTATCATATTGATTAATTCATGTCAACCTCCTTAGATTATTGGTGAGGTGATCGATTAGATGAATTTTTTATGGAGAAATACTTGTGATTGGAAAAGAACAAAAATAGTTTTGAAAATAGTGTTGTGATCTTGCCATTTAGGACATGGTGTAAAAGTTAAGAAGCAAAGACATCAAGGTTGAGTCAAGAAAAAACTATTTGATGAAATGGAAAGGAACATTTTTTCTAGTTTAGGATATATCACAATCTAATATAAAGGTGGTATATTATATGAGATTATCTCATACTCCCACTAGGCTTGAAGGAGATTCCTAACTTTATTTCAATACAAGACATACATACCTTACTTCTATAAGATTCAAATCTATGATCTCTCTTTCAAATATTGATTATTTCATGTCAACCCAATAGGGTAGCTGGTTAGAGGATGGATTTGATAACTTTTCCAAGGAGAAATACTTGTGGTTAAAAAATAGCCAAAATATTTTCTAAACAAACTAAGGTCAAAACAATTATCAGATTGTGATGCCTTGCGAACTTGTCATTTATGACATGGTATAAAAGTCAAGAAGCTAGATCATTAAGGTTAAATCCAAAGAAAACCATTTGATTAAATTAATTTTTTTTATAGTCTAGGACCTTTTGCAATCTAATTTATATGTGGTATAGACATGAGACTAGATCTCACATTTCGATTAAGATTGAAAGAAACACCTAATTATATTTCAATACAAGACATACAACTTTATTTCTATAAGATTCAATTTTGTAGCATCTCTTTCAAAAAGTATTTTTTCCAACAACAAACCACCTATATATATATAAAGTGAAATTTAACCTAAATTCTAACTTCTATTATGTTAAATTGAGTACTATTAGGCTATTAGTTAGTGTTGACCACAATCTCCTATCTACATTTTAGTATTATATCAAATTATATATTTCCATCAGATTTGAATTAATGTTGTCACTATACAAGAAAAAAATTGTAATTTATTTGTACACATGAAGTGTTGTGATACATGATTGTAACAAATTATTTATTTATTTTAATATGTTTTATTTGGAAAAAGGCATTGAGCCTATATATATTGTATTATAATAGATTGATTTATAAGAATAACAGTTTTGGGTTGCCAATATCTAGCAAAAAGGGAAAAACCACGATGAGGATTAGCTCACAATATATTATAATTGGTTATAAGATATTACAGAAAGGCTCATTGCTAGGTGGACTCACTATCTGGTGGATTCACTGCCTAGAGAATAAGAGAAATAGAAGAGAGGGGTGGCTCACTGCCAAGATTTGAACTACTACAAATGCATCTACAATATGCAGGAAATATAGTTCCAATGAAACTCAAAACACTAAATCAACACACTTCATATTACTCAACACTAACACTATTCTCTAATCTACATTCACATCACATCCAAATGATATACTTAGGAATTCATATCACATATTCTATAGTACTTCTCGCATCTCATATCATCAATAAAACACCAAAATGATCTTACATATATACCCATTACATTTGTAAAACACTACAACATCAATTAGGTTGGCCTAATGAGATGTATCATGCAAAACAATAAATTTTCAGCTTAAGATTAAAACATACACGCTTCACACCTTAACTCAAAACTTGTAACACATCCAATAGGTCAAAATGGACCTATAATAGCTTCCACATAACTGATTGACACTTTAACTTTGCACAACGTCAAACATATTAGGTCGGCACCACTGGTGACCTAACACCAAAATACAAGAACTCATTATCCTCAAACCGACATGTGAACCTCTAAACTACACACTAGTTGGACCTTAGATGCAATTTACACCTGTAAACACTTCCAAAAATCTACAAGACCAAATATTCTTCTATGGCGAAGTGCAGACCAAACCAAATAGGTACTCTACACTGGCAATATTGTCACTAGAAAACCTAATATATTGTTAACCACCATTTTTGCACCAGAGGACATAAAGGCATGAAGCTTTGGATTTAAGGTCCTCAAACATGTACCAACATTTTCTTAGAACCATAGACACAAATACCTCAAGATGAACCAATGCGGACCAAAAAATAATGCTTTGTACACTATGAAATTATGTTATATACTTAGTCAAATAATCAATCCATCTATTCTTCATAAGAGAAAAACAACTACATCTCTATACTGGATTACCATCTACATGCTCACTCATGTCTTGTCAACCAACTATACATAAATCTTCACATCAAATCACATTGATAAAATCAATGACAACACTGTATAAGGTCATTCCCATGTTGCCAACAACCATACAAATGACAATCTCCTCAAACATCCAACAATCTCCCCCTTTTTCATTGATGGCAACATGCATCAACTCTTCTCCATATCTTCTCCAAACTATTCTCCCCCTTTGACATCAAGGGAAAAGGGTGCATACATATTTCCTATTTTTTGCTCCATTGACATCATTCACATAGACTTTCTATTCCTTTTTTCTTTCTCCCTCTTTCATATATACATGACTTACTCACATACTCCCCCTAATAGTGCTATCCATCAAAAATGATCAAAATTTGTGTTGGTATTCTATCCACTAACATCTGCATATATACAATGAGATCTGAAATGCATAAATAGAAAAGAAATATACAAATCAAATGGAAGAAGAGTATATTACCTACGATTTTGCATGGTGTTTCTACAATCCTTTTTGTCATTCTCCCAATATGCCTTTGCTAGTCCAAGCATGTGGTTCACAGCCTCAAACTCCATGAGGATTTTTTCACCTTCATCCGGAGTATTAGGTACATGATTCAATTTTATTTCTTTCTCCACACTAGTCAAAGCATTAGATATAGGTATGGAATTTGCATTCACCATGTCTCTAAGTTATCCAAACTATGCTATAATATTTTCTCTTTGTTCTTGTGGCTGGAAAAAGTGTTCATGCAAATTTTCAATTGTTGCTCTTGTGGATCCATCTACATCAATTTCCAGATCATAGGCATTGGATGCCTTATCAATTTGGGCCTCAATGGAGTCCATCTCAACCTTTATGTTCTTTGTTGAATTGAGCCACTTCAAGCAAAATTGAAATAAATCCTTGGCCTCTTCAACACAACTCCACGTATTTTAGGTTGTTTTGTAGTTTACCATGTGTATTGGCACACTTATCTATTGCATCCACCAACCTTCTATCATTCATCTTCTTATTGATCTCCTTTTCTAACTTCCCTTCAATACTAGCAGAATAATCTTTGAAAGAATCAAGTATAAGCTTCAAATTTTGCACACAAGATAAAGAATTATGAATACTTACACTGAGAATACTCTCCTACAACACCTTCACTACTTCATCTATTAGCTTCACACTCTTGAAATGTGTTTGAAATATCTCCTTTATAGAGGAGGCATGGAATGCATCACTAGGTTGTAACTTGTGCAAAGAGGACATCTTGTCCATATCCACTTACCCATGCTAAATTGGAATTTGTAGTGACTGGGAAGATACAATAGGTTGGAACAATAATTGCTCACTTAATAGATTCTTTAATGAATCTCTAGAGGATCCAAAATATTCTCCAACCATCTTCACCTTTCCTTCATCCTTCTTTTCCTTTTCATTTTCCTTGTCACCAATGTTGTATTCTACTTTTTCTTCATTCTTCTCAGTATTGCTAGATTTTGTCTCATCCTTCTTCCCATCATCAATTGATTTTTCATTGTTATTCGATGGAGGCATATTTTTTGTATTTTGTGCCTCATTGATCTCTAGGTTGTCTTATACAACCTCATCTTCAACATTCTTCTCCTTCTACAGCTCTTTAGTATTTCCTTCTCCAACAATGTTTTCTTCCACTAGAGGAGTGATTCCAGTAACATTCTCTTCTTTTGTACCCACATTCTCCACTACTGGAGGGGTATCTTCTTGCTCATTGTCCTTGTCTGTACCATGCTCATGTTGATCATATTCCTACTATATATCTTTTGGAATATTATATTCCAAAACAAAAACATCATCCTGCATTTGTTCTTCAATGTTTGGGGTCATACCTAACCTTTTTTTCCAAATTGGCAACATTCTTAACTATTTCATTCTTGAGCCTTTCAATATCATTTTTATCTTTTCTTATAAGGGTAGTGACTAGTGACCTTTTGCTTAGTTCTAAACTCTTTATTGTACAATTGAGCTAATTTAGCTTTGTTTGAACATCAAAAGAGGTAGCACTAACTTTCTCCAAGGAAAATGATCTCAACTTTTCATCTTCACTCATTGCATCTTCTCTTCTTGCAAACAATGAATTTTTCAAATCTTTAGGCAATTGGCCTTCAATATCCTTCATGCTAACAACAAATGTAACAATATATCTAACAATCGACTCTTCTATTGTAGACTTATCAATGTCATCCGTAGTGGTGTACATGGCAGCAATTTGTTCCAATATTTCATGCTCCACTATGCCACCATTAAATAATGGATCTAATTTCATGGTGCTATGTGTTCTTATTGGGAAAACCTTATCCTTCTTATTCTTCTTCTTTTCTTTCCAAGATTTTTCTCCTTTTTCAGGCTTGTTTTTCTTTTCCCTTACATAAATATTGAATTCCTTTTTTTGTCTCTCTACCTTTTCTTCACTATATGTGTCTACTATGTAAACTTTGACCTTCTTTGCACTTGTCTCTACTTGAGAGACTCTGAATTTTCTTTTCCTTATGAGAACTTGTTCCTCTACCTCTTCCTCTTCTTCATCCACACTTAAATTCCTTTCCCTTGTAGTCTTAGTCTTCACTCTTCTCTGTTGTGTGGCACTTTATTGCTTTGTTGGAACACTCTTTTCCTTTTCTAGCACACTCTACAGTTTTGTGGGAGTATTGGTAGACTCCTTTCTCTTAGTTCCACTGACAAAGGGAAAATAGAAACTATAAATACCTTTCAATTGATTCCAATCAGGGTTTCATGTGCAAAAACTATGAATATTTTTACATTGCTCCTTGTCTTCTCTTCTCTCGTTGAATGCTCATTTGAAAATGACTTAGACATATGTTAAATCACTTGTAAACCCTTTTTGAAATAACCTAAATCTCATTAAATGTGTTGATTTGAAGTTAGGCGAAAAGTTGATGAACCCCAACTATAATGCACAGTCACCTTCAACTGATCCATAAACATTTGCATCTTGATATTTTCCACTGATGTTTTCACTAATAGGTCAGGCATATTAACCTACACCTCATATCCGTGTGTTGAAGCCATCAACACCATATCTTTGGTGGTGCCTTAATGATTTTGTATTAAAACTACCCTTGAGAAAAGTTGAGAAGTATGTTTAGATTAATTAATTTAAGTCAAACCTCTTAGTTAGTTGGTGAGGTGATGGATCAGATAATTTTTATAGAGAAATATTTATAATTGTGAAGATAGAAATTCTATTTTTCAGGCGTGTTAGATTGATTATTTCATGTCAACTCTCTTAGAAAATAGGTGACATGATAGATTAGAGATTTTTTATGGAGAAATATTTATATTTGTGAAGATAAGAATTTTATTTTTGCAGGAAAGTTAGATTGATTATTTCATGTCAACTCTCTTAGATAACACCTGTGACACGATAGATCAGATAACTTTTTTATGGAGAAATATTTATGATTGGGAAAGCAAGAAGTATTTTGCATCAACGCTTGGATCAAATGGTGTATAATTGAAAATGAATGTTAGATTGATTATTTCATGTCAACCTCCTTAGGTTGTTGGTGAGATGATTGATGAGATGACATTTTTATGGAGAAATACTTGGGATTGAAAAGGAACAAAAATAGTTTACAAAATAGTGTCATGATCTTGCCATATAGACATGGTATAAAAGTCAACAAATGAAAACATCAATGTTGAGTAGAGATGAAACTATTTGATTAAATGGAATGGAACCTCTTTTCTAGTTTAGGGATACATCACAATCTATTTTATAGGTGGTATATTATATGAGATTACCTCATACGCCCACTATACTTGAAGGAGATTCCTAACTTTACTTCAATACAAGACATATACACCCTACTTCCATAAGATTTGAATCTATGATATCTCTTTCAAAAATTGATTATTTCAGTCAACACCATGGGATAGCTAGTTAGAGTATTTTTTCCATGGAGAAATACTTGTGGTTAAAAAAGAACAAAAGTATTTTGCAAAAAGGACTAAGGTCAAAATAATTGTCAGATTGTGATGCCTTGTAAACTTACCATTTATAACATGGTATAAAATTCAACAAGTGAGATCATCAAGGTTGAGTCCAAACTATTTGATTAAATGGAATTTTTTTATAGTCTAGGATGCATGCCAATCTAATTTATATGTGGTATAGATATGAGACTACCTCATATTCCGATTAAGATTGAAAGAAACACCTAATTTTCAATATAAGACATACAACCTTATTTCTATAAGATTCGAATTTTCAAAAAACTTTTTCCACCAACAAACTAACTTAATATATGTATGTATCTATTATGTTAAATTTAGTACTATTAGGCTATTAGTTATTGTTGACCATAATTTCCTATCTACATTTTAGTATTACATCAAATTATATATCGCCATCAGATTTGAATTAATGTTGTCACTATACAAAAAAAAATTGTAATTTATTTGTATACATGAAGTGTTGTGATACATGATTGCAACAAATTATTTATTTACTTTAATATGTTTTATTTGGAAAAAGGGATTGAGCCTATATATATTGTATTATAATAGATTGATTTACAAGTATAACAGTTTTGGGTTGTCAATATCTAGCAAATACCCAATACATAACTATTGAACACATGAAATACAAAGAGGGGGGTGAATTAGTATTCTCTTAAACCACTTAAACATTTCAATATTCATTCCACATATCATATTCAATTTGCAGTAAGGAAAGAAACCATGAAAACATATAACACATGAACACTAGATTTTTACATGGAAAATCCAAAAAGGGAAAAACCATGATGAGGATTAGCTCACAATATATTATAATCGGTTATAAGATATTACAAAAAGGATCATTGTTGTGGACTCACTATCTAGTGGAATCACTACCTAGAGAATAAGAGAAATAGAGGAGAGGGGTGGCTAACTACCAAGATTTGAACTGCTATAAATGCATCTACAATATGCAAGAAATACAGTTCCAATGAAGCTCAAAAAACTAAATCAACAAACTTCATATTACTTAGCTCTAACACTATGCTCTAACATGCATTCACATCACATCCAAATGATCTACTTAGGAATTGGTATCACATATTCTATAGTACTTCTCACATCCCATATCATCAATAAAACACCAAAAATGATCTTGCATATATACCCATTACATTTGTAAAACACCTACAACATCAATTAGGTCAAACTAATTAGATGTATTATGCAAAACAATAACTTGTTGGCTTAAGATTCAAACATACATGCTTCAAACCTTAATTCAAAACTTGTAACACATCAAATAGGTTGACATGAACCTATACTAGCTTCCACATAACTAATCAACACTTTAACTCTGTACAATGTTAAACATATTAGGTTGGGACCGCTGGTGACCTAACACCAAAATACAACTCATTATCCTCAAATCGACATGTGAACCTCTAAACTACACACCAATTGGACCTTAGATGCAACTTACACCTGTAAACACTTCCAAAAATTTGCAAGACCAGATATTCTTCTATGGTGAAGTGCAAACCAAACCAAATAGGTACTCTACATTGGCAATAATGTCACTAGAAAGTATGATATATTGTTAACCATAACATTTTCACCAAAGGACACAAAGACATGAAGCTTTGGATTTAAGGTCCTCAAACATGAACCAAAATTTCCTTAGAACCATATACAACCATATACAAAAATACCTCAAGATGAACCAATGCGGACCCAAAAAAAATGCTTTGTACACTGAAAAACTATGTTCTAGATAGTAAAATAATCAATCCATCTATTCGTCATAAGGGAAAACCATTTGCATCTCTATACTGGATTACCATCTCCATGCTCACTCATGTCTTGTCAACCAACTATACATAAATCTTCACATCAAATCACATTGATGAAATCAATGACATCACTGTATAAGGCCATGCCCATGTTGCCAACAACCATACAAATGACAATCTCCTCAAATGTTCAGCAATCTCCCCCTTTTTCATTGATGGCAACATGCATCAACTCTTGTCCATATCTTCTCCAAACTATTCTCCCCCTTTGACATCAAGGGCAAAGGGTACATACATATTTCTTGTTTTGTGCTCCTTTGACATCATTCACATAGACTTGCTATTTATTTTTCCTTTCTCCCTCTTTCATATATACATGAATTACTCACATACTCCCCCTAATAGTGTTATCCATCAAAACTGATCAAAATTTACACTGGTATACTATCCACTAACATCCACATATATACAGTGAAATCTAAAATGCATAAATAGAAAAGAAATATACAAATCAACTAGAAGAAGTGTATAATACCTACAATTTTACATGGTGTGTTTGTAGTCCTTCTTGTCATTCTCCCAATATGTCTTTGCTTGTCCAAGCATGTGGTTCATAGCCTCAAACTCCATGAGGATTTTTTCACCTTCATCCGAAGTATTAGGTATAGGATTTAATTTCATTGCTTTCTCCACACTGTCAAAGCATCAGATATAGGTGTGAACTTTGCATTCACCAAGTTTCTAAGTTATCCAAACTACACTATAATCTTTTCTCTTTGTTCTTGTAGTTGGAAGAATTGTTCATGCATATTTTCAATTGTTTCTCTTGTGGATCCATCTACATCATTCTCCAGATCATAGGCACTAGATTCCTTATCACTTTGGGCCTCAATGGATTCCATCTCAACCTTTATGTTCTTTTTTGAACTAGGCCACTTCAAGCAAAATTGAAATAAATCCTTGGCCTCTTCAACACAACTCTACACATCTCTTAGGTTGTTTTGTAGTTTACCATGTGTAGTGGCACACTTATCTGTTATGTCCACCAACCTTCTATCATTCATCTTCTTATTGATCTCCTTTTCTAACTTTCCTTCAAGACTAGTAGAATAATCTTTGAAAGAATCAAGTAAAAGCTTCAAATTTTGTACACAAGATAAAGAATTATGAATACTTACATTGAGAATACTCTCCTGCAGCACCTTCACTGCTTCATCTATCAGCTTCACACTCTTGTAATGTGTTTGCAAGATCTCCTTTATAGAAGAGGCATGGAATGCATCATCGGGTTGTAACTTGTGCAAAGGGGACATCTTGTCCATATCCACTTACCCATGCTGAATTGGAATTTGTAGTGACTAGGTAGATACTATAGGTTGGAACAATAATTGCTCACTTAATAGATTCTTTAATTAATCTCTAGAGGATCCAAAATATTCTCCAACTATCTTCACCATTCCTTCATCCTTCTTTTCCTCTGCATTTTCCTTGTCACCAATGTTGTCTTCTACTTTTTCTGCATTCTTCTCAATATTGCTATATTTTATCTCATCCTTCTTCTCATCATCAATTGATTTTTCATTGTTATCCGATGGAGGCATATTTTTTGTATTTTGTGCCTCATTAATCTCTAGGTTGTCTTGTACAACCTCATCTTTGACATTCTTCTCCTTCTACAACTCTTTAGTATTTCCTTCTCCAACAATGTTTTCTTCCACTGGAGGAGTGACTCCAATAACATTCTCTTCTTTTGTACCCACATTCTCCACTACCAAAGGGGTATCTTCTTGCTCATTCTCCTTCTCTATACCATGCTCATGTTGAGCATATTGGACTGCTATATATCTTTTTGGAATATTATCTTCCAAAATAGAAACATCATCATGCATTTGTTCTTCAATGTTTGGGGTCATACCTAACCTTTTTCCTAAATTGGCAACATTCTTAACTATTTCATTCCCAAGCCTTTCAATATCATTTTTATCTCTTCTGATAACCTTGGGTAGTGACCCTTTGCTTAGTTCTAAAATCTTTATTGTACAATTGAGCTAATTTAGCTTTGTCTTCATCAGAAAAGGTAGCACTAACTTTCTCCAAGGAAAATGATCTCAACTTTTCATCTTCACTCATTGCATCTTCTATTCTTGCATACAATGTATTTTTCAAATCATCAGGCAATTGGCCTTCAATATCCTTCATGATAACATCAAATGTAATAATATATCTAAAAATTGATTCTTCTATTGTTGACTTATCAATGTCATCCGTATTGGTGTACATGGAAGCAATTTGTTCCAACATTTCATGCTCCACTATGCCACCATTAAATAATGCATCTAATTTCATGGGGCTATGTTTTCTTATTGGGGAAGCCTTATCCTTCTTCTTCTTCTTTTCTTTCCAAGATTTTTCTTCTTTTTCAGGCTTGATTTTCTTTTCCCTTACATAAATATTGAATTCCTTTTTTTGTCTCTCTACCTTTGCTTCACTATATGTGTCTAAAATTTAAAACTTGACCTTCTTTGCACTTGTTTCTTCTTGAGAGACTTTGGATTTTCTTTTCCTTATGAGAGGTTGTTACTCCACCTCTTCCTCTTCTTCATCCACACTCAAATTCCTTTCCCTTGTAGCCTTAGCCTTCACTCTTCTCTGTTGTGTGGCACTTTATTGCTTTGTTGAAACACTCTTTTCCTTTACTGGCATACTGTGGTTTTGTGGGAGTATTGGTAGACTCCTTTCTCTTAGTTCCATTGATGGAGGGAAAACAAAAATTATAAATACCTTTCAATTGATTCCAATCAGGGTTTCATGTGTAAGAACTGTAAATATTTTTAGATTGCTCCTTGTCTGCTCTTCTCTCCTTGAATGCTCATTTGCAAATGACTTAGACATATCTTAAATCACTTATAAACCCTTTTTGAAATAACCTAAATCACATTAAATGTGCTGATTTGAAGTTAGGCGAAAAGTTGATGAACCCCAATTATAATGCACAATTGCATGAACAAATGATCTGTAAACATTTGCATCTTGATATTTTCCGTTTTCACCAATCGGTTAGGCATATCAATCTACATCTCATATCCATGTGTTGAAGCCATTAACACCATATCTTCGGTAGTGGCTTAAAGATTGTCTATTAAGAAACCCCCTAAGCCAAAGCTCTTAACTTAGTTTCTAGAGGAAACATCTAAACCAGAAGCTAGCACAAACTCATCCTTAACTTTATTCTCCTCTTTATTTTTTGATATCTTGATTATCTCTTTCTTCATCTCTTCTGGATCAACCTTTTTCATTGGATCATTCTTCTTTAGCGGATCAATCTTGCTTCTAAAAAATTTAGAAATGTGTCCTAACTTGTTGTATTTGTGGCATTTGACATTTTGAACAAGCTTACTTCCACCCATTTTGGATCTATATTGATTAACTTTATGCCCAAATCCATTGCATGTATAATTGTTGAACCCCAAAATATTAAGAGGGGGGGTGAATCAGTATTCTTTTATCCAATTAAATGTTTAACCATTCAAATCATTACATATTCAATCACAGTAATGAAGGAAAGCATGAAAACATCCAACAACATCACATAACACATGAACACCAAGATTTTTACATGGAAAACCCAAAATGGGAAAAAATACAGTGAGGATTAGCTCACAATATATTATAACTGGTTATAGTATATTACAAAAGTGCTCACTATCCAAGTGGATTCATTGCCCACTAAGAAGTAAAAGAGAGAAGATATTGTGGCTCATAGCCAAATTTGTTCACTATTACATTTGCATCTAACTCATGCATGAAATACAATTCCAATGAAGCTCAAAATACAGACTCAAAACTCTTCATACCGGTATTCATTAACACTTTGTTCTACTCTACATTCACTCTATATTCACACAATTCACATCCATTAACTCTTATCACATATCATCACTTTCAAAATATCAAAAAGAAATACGTGTTTTTCTTAGTTTTGGTCTTACAATAGATTTAACTTACCAAAACCCTATGCACTTAATCCTAACCTATACACTTAACCCTAAACCCTAGATACCCTATATTGTCAAACCTAAACCCTATCCTTTAGCCCTGAACCCTACACTTAGCCCTAGGCCGTAAAGCTTATACACTCTACCCTAGAACTTATACCTTCAACCCTAAACTCTATTCCCATAACCTGAAACCTTATACCCTATATTGTTAGTTCCCTAAACCTTATCCCTCAACCCTAGGAACTAAAGGAAATAGGTTAAACCCTTAACCACATACTAAACTCTAAACCCTATACCCTTAAGCCTAAAACCTATACAGTCCTATACCCTCAACCCTATACCCTAGGCCTTAAGCCTATAGGCTGAACCCTAAATCCTCAACCCTATACTATATACCCTCATGACCCTAAACCATATCCCTCTTGACCTTGGACCCTAAGGCCTATATAATAAAACCTAAACCAGATAAACTCAACCCTAAACCATATCCCTTAACCCTAGGATCTAAAGCGTAGGGGATGAACCCTTGACCCTATACAATCAATCTTAAATGATATACCCTCAACCCTATACACTATATATCATATACCCTCAACACAAAACCCTAGTTGGTTTGTGTTTGAATGTGGAGTCAAAGAAAAAGAAGTCAATCCTAGTTAATCTACTTGTTAGATCTAGGATCACTTTTTCTACTTCATAAAAACCTATCCTTAATAGTGAGATTTGAGTTCATGATAGTTTGAACATATCTTCTTATTATCATCCTTGTTATGAATAACAATCAGTAGAGAAGAATATGCACCTTGGTTATGCTAAATAATATTTTGCTTGCTAATTTTCAAGGTCATGCATTCAATCTCATTTTTTTCTATGTACAAGTAGTTGTAGGGCCTAACTTTGGGTTGTCAATCCTTGGAATTACTTGGAGAGTGTGATCATAATCTTAATTTGGAGGAATACCTTTCAACATATCTTTGAATATCATCAAGTTTTTATGCATAATACCTTGACATTTGGTGGGTTTGTCGGTAGTTGTCTGCCCTCTAATGAATACAATTGAGTAAAAAAATTGAAGATCCATTTTTTAACAATTTTGTAATCTAGTGGGAACCAACCACTTTTGGAGATTTTCTCTGAAATGTCCTTAACTCTATTCTTTGACCTTTTGATTGAAGCCTAATGAAATACTTTTAGAAATTCACCTCGATGTTCCCTAAGTAGTGAGCCATTGTATTGCCAAAGCCACATTTTCTCTTTCCATTAGAATTGAGAGCATGATGCTTTCTAAATGATAATTACCATATCTATCTTCATATTATGGAAATTATTTGAACAACTAATTATACCACCATCTACTATCATAACTTAAGATAGAACAATCGAGTAGATGAAGCAATTTATATGAATCTTTAATTTTCTATCTATGAAATTAGGGGTGCTACCTAAGTCAAGCAATACTGTTATACTTTACTTTTTCATAAATCCTTGTATCTTTGACAGTTTGAGATATAATAACACTAGACGAAGCATGAAAAAAGATGGTTCATCAATAGATGTCTACTCTTTCTCATCCTCCTATTATGATTTATGCTACACCATGTTTGGTGATCCTTCAATGTAGAATAACTTCTTTTTATACACATATATGTCCCCTACTATATTTATTGTCATAGTTAAAACATAACCCTTTGCACTTGTTTACATCAATTTGTTAAGATTTCAATCAAGTTAACGTTAAAAGGAAAAATACTGAAGAAATAAGATTGACGTAAAACATATAAATAGTTATTTTTGACTGTTAGTTGCTTTTCCTCCACTATATAAGCTCTCATTATAATATCATTTACATTACAAGAATAAAAAATCCTTCTAATTGCCCACTTCACCAACTCTTACTTTGACATTAGTACTCTACCATTCTATAATGTATAAATTACATGTATTGAGAATTTCATATACTCCAACAACTGTCATCTTCTTATTCGCCTGTGGAGCTCTCCAAAATTCTCAACGTTCCTACCTACCGCCCAACGAATTCAGCAACTACTCTAAAAGAATTTCTACGTGTTTTATAAATCTTGCTGCATTTGTCAAATCTCCTCAATTATTCATCGTTTTACGCAGTGAAGATCCAGAAAATTCTTCAGTGTGAAAAGTTTCATTTCAATAAAGCCCACGATATGCAACGAATTAGGCAGGAGTTTTACTTTTTTATGAAAAAATATTTATAATTATGAAGATAGGAATTTTATTTTCGCGTAAGACTTGCAACAAATGATGTATAGTTGAATCATATAACTTTTTTTATAGAGAAATATTTATGATTGGAAAAAAATGAATTATTTTGCATGTCGCTTGTATCAAATGATGTATAATTGGGAAGGAATATTAGAATGATTATTTTATGTCAACCTCCTTAGGTTGCTAGTGAGGTGATCGATTGGATGACATTTTTATGGAGAAATACTTGTGATTGGAAAAGAAGAAAAATAGTTTTAAAAATAGTGTCATGATCTTGCCATTTAGGACATGGTATAAAAGTCAACAAGCAAATATTATAGGTGGTATATTATATGGGATTACCTCATACTCTCACTAAGCTTAAAGAAGATTCCTAACTTTTTTTCAATACAAGACACACACACCTTACTTCTATAAGATTCGAATCTATGACCCCTCTCTTGGAAAAAAATATTATTTCATGTCAACCCCATGGGGTGGGTGGTTAGAGGACAAATTTGATAACTTTTCCATGGAGAAATACTTGTGGTTAAAAAAGAACAAAAATATTTTGTAAACAAAGGTCAACACAATTATTGGATTTTGATGTCTTGCGAACTTGTCATTTATGACATGGTATAAAAGTCAATGAGCTAGGCCATCAAGGTTGAGTCCAAAGAAAACCATTTTATTAAATTGATCTTTTTTAAAGTCTAGGATGTATTGCAATAAAATTTATATGTGGTATACATATGAGACTATCTCACATTCCAATTAAGATTGAAAGAAACACCTAATTATATTTCAATAGAAGACATACAACCTTATTTCTATAAGATTCAAATTTGTGCTCATCTCTTTCAAAAAATATTTTTTCCAACAACAAAGCACCTTAAATTAATTATATATATATAGTCAAATTTAATCTAAATTCTACATTTTACTATTACATCAAATTATATATTGTCATCAAATTTGAATTAATGTTGTCACTATACAAAAAAAAAATGTAATTTATTTGTACACATGAAATGTTGTGATACATGATTGTAACAAATTATTTATTTATTTAATATGTTAATAATTTAAAACTAATTAAATAAAAAAATTAATTAAATCTATTTAAGTATATAAAGATAAATAATTTAATCATTTAATATAAGTGAGTGTTTTTAGTTGTAATAGTGTAACATTTTTGTCCATCAACATTTTGGTTAACACGACATGATGAATTATGAATGTCTCTAAGTAATCATTTTAAATTAAATAAATGGTCAAAGGGTCTCTAATTAGTTGGTGAAGTTGAATGGTTTTTAATGAGCCCACAAATTCTACCCCAAACCATAAAAAAGATACATATTATCATAATTAAGTATATTTTACCTAAGATATTATTTACTTTATTTTTATTAAACGATATTTTATTTTTAATAATAATCTAGTAATTTATAAAACCACATAAATAAACAAGTAAATAGATACAAAACACATATACACTATTTATTTTAATACTTAAAAATATTTTATTTTTAATAATTTTCAGAAAAATAAATTAAACCAATTTAATTACTTTAATTTTTACTTCAATTTTTTTTTTACTTTCCTATAGTAATGAAACACATAAATAACATTAAAATATTAAAAGAAAAAATGATGAAAAGTGTGGATGGGAATAATAATTTTATTGTTGTTGTTGTTTCTATTTAGCAAGGCATCTATAAAATCACTCTAGTTGAACCAATAAATTTTACCAATATCTTTTCATATCCAAAATTTAACTTTAGTCACATAAAGCAAACATCAACTCAAGTAGGATGACATTTATTCAAACAAGATAGGCACAAGAACAACTACTTGATTAAATAAAAAAAAATATTTAATGATTATACACAAGAAAGAAGAATAATTATTTGCAAACATTTAATATTCTATAGTCTTGATTGAATACTCATAAACTAACCATAGCTAATTCAAACTCTTGTGACCATTGGGATAACATGATTGATTCAAACCATGTCTTCATTCAATAGGGGATGGGAAATAAAAATTATCAAATGGGTCTATAAGGACAATAATGAAAATTAAATATTCTATGGCCAAATACTTTGACTTATTGAAACCAACTATGTCCTAAGTCACTTGCAAAAAGAACATAACTTGTCCAAGATAATGTATCAAAGGTTTTCGTAAGTTCTAAAAGATCTTGTACCTATCCTCAAGTTTTAGGAAACTTGTCAAGTACAAGTCCATCGAGTTTTTTTCTAAAATTTATAAAATGTCTTGTACCCTTCCTTGGGTTTTAGGAAATCAACCAAGTACAAGAACAATCCACTATGAGGATTTTTCTTAGTATCAATGACTATCATATTTTTATTCTTATACCAATTAGGTTCAAAGTTTTATCTTAAGGGAATAGGTCATAAATCCTCCCAATGTCCTTTGTATTTGAGTTCTAGAAACATCCTTCATTTCCTAAACTACTTACATACCCTATATCTAGGAGATCAAGATACTAGAGAAATAGTTGTATTAAATATGTAATTCTATTTGAAACTATGTTTATGCAACCATTCAAGTGGGTACACAACCCTTTGTAGGGTAACATTTTCCTAGATAGTTCTTCATCAGTTGCCACCCACTCAAATGAAATAAAGATGAAATATTAAAGAATCATCTACTTACAAAACACCTAAAAGGGTGTTTGAAGTGAAGTTTAATTTTGATATCACTTCTTATTTATCTAGAACACATTTTCAATTTTCTCATTCCAAAATTTTACTAGTTTTGTGTATTGGGTTTGTGATGCCCAATATATAAGATAATTATATTTAAACAAAATTAATAAATCTAATAATCAATTTACTCTTAGTTAATATGATTCTTGTTATATTAGCTATCATGATAACTTAATTGATTATCCACGTAAAAATTTCATAAATAACATAATGATTGTTCAACTAAAATTCAAAAATAACACTAGGTAATCTTTTTGCAACTAACCACCATTTCTTCTATAGTCTTGTAACCTAGTGTTATTAGTTCATTACTCCATTATCTTGTGGAGGTTACACTATTTTTTACTTCATTTTTCTATGGTAAACCTATTCTTACAAATGAATGTGAACTTAAATTTATTATATCTAGGAATCAATTGGACCCACTATATTTTCAATATATGAAGTCAAATAAGCTACTTTCACTTATATCTCTCTTTTTAAAGCTTTATACTTTTCCATATTTTGTAGTATTCATTCAACTAGAAATCTTTAGTAATTTGTATTCCTCTTCCTTGGTAGGATTTCACAATATAATGGTTGTAAAATTATAATATTATAGGTTGCATGTCTATTTCCAATACATCCTTCAATTGGGTTACAACCTATGCCTACCAAGATCCTTGTGCAATGGTGGATCTGATTTTTGCTTCTTTCGAAGAGGTAGTATTGTGATCATAGATGGAAGCTAAGAAAATGAATTAGTTTATGTTTGAAATGTTCACTTCTTTCTTTGAGTTATCTAATTAAACCATTGAGAAACATTTATATATATTTTTTTGTTGGCTTGAACCTAGATCTTGTACTTATTGTGCTTGTACATGTTTCTCTTGACAATCCTATTCAACTTGATCACGGGTTTGTTACACTTTTTGAGGAATTAGAGCTCGAGAAGGATTTCTTATATGAGGTGGAGACTTGGAAGAGAATCTTCTAGATGGAGTAGGATATTTCTAAGGAGAAGGAGGAGAAGTTGTCCTTATATGTGATACAAAAAATTTCCTTGAAAGAGTGGAAGATGTGCTCTTAGAAGATGGGGATATTAAATATTTTTCCAATAATAATATTCTGCGAGAGACAAGAGGGTAAAATTTACTAGTGACCCCAAGGAAGGTAAAAATATATATTTTTTAAAGTTTTAGTAGATCTAAGGATCGAAATTAATGGGTTTTAAATGTTTTCAAAGGATTTAAGGTGGAAATTCAAATTTAAGAAATCTTACAAGTACCCCAAAATTAGGGCATGGTTTTTCAAAATAATTGAACATCCCAAATTTAAATGTCAAAATTTATAAATTTTATCCAATAAATTTAATTTAAAACAAGTTTTAAACAATGAAATTGAAATATTTGAACTAAAATTTAAATGAAAAGACCAAATTTGAAGTGATTTTTATGATTCAAAGGAAGCGAACTTGGATTTGCTAAGGTTTGTGTCTTTTATGCAATCTTTGAACTTCATTATGTCATATTATGCCCTTGGTGCATGAAAACCTTTTACCTTTCACATTTATTCCAATTTATTTAGCTAGTCCTTTCTATGGCATCAAATTAATTCAACCCAATAGCCCATTTTGGTGTTTATAGTTTGGTGGCTTTGCATTATGGCTCCCCCAAATAAGAATCCTTGGAAGTTTGTCCCAAACATAATTCACAAAGTATACTTTTTGAATCCCTAGTGGATTTGGTTTAAACCATCCTTGAATTTGATAGTTCTTGTAAATGGATAGATAATTTCACTTTAATATGGTATTTTGTTAGATGCACTTCCCTTGAAAGTATTCTATAGGAATCACTCAATCAATAATGGACCCTACATGGGTTCTAGCTTGATCCCATCCAAAACCTCACTAAAGGGTTTTTTCTTTTTTTAGTTTTGCTAAGGCTAGCCATGTAGAGGCTATCCTTAAGCATGGTCCTTGGTATTTTTATGCATATTTATTGGTCTTTAGCCTTGGAAATGCGATTTATCTATTTCAAAAAAGAAAATATCTATTACAATTTGGATCGAGTTCCTAGGTTTACCCCTTCCACGTTGGAACGTCTTGCATATTATTGTCGCCTCCTTGGAGACGGTCATTTATGTTGAGCTTGATATATTTTATTAGTATCATCCATAAAAAAAATTTCCTCAAGATTGACCTAAAAAAAGGATCTAAAATAATCTAGATAGATATTCAAATTAGTAACTATTGGTTGACAGTTTGGTAGTCTTAAAGATTAATTTAGTTTGACTCCATAATGCCCATAATAAAGACTAATCAACAACAACAAGTAGAGAGATCACCATTTCATTAATGATCTTCCTTTGAATTTTGATTGAGGTACAACTCCCTCATAAGATATAAATTTGGTTTTTTGATTTTAGAGAAAATGGGTATAATTTTGACCAAAAATTAGGAAAGACAGAATAACACTTGCTCATAGTGATGATGCAAATGCAATTGGATTCACTTGTAAAGAATTAACTGAAACTGAAAAGATGAATATGTCACCAATATCACAACTCAAAGATTGGATTACCAGTACAATAGATAATAGACTTGACACAATACAATTTCATCATTTTATTGAAGAATAATGAATGAAATACTAAAGAACACAACATCCACAAAGAGAAGTAATATTACAACACTTATCAGAGATCAAAGAATCATTCATAAATACAAAGTATTGCATTCAAATTCATTGTTCAAAGACAAAGAACTTCTCCAAAAAAAAAGTAAAAATACAAAGACTGATCCTTCTTTTCAATTGATTCTCACTCTTGCATCAAAGTGCAACGGGGATAAAAAATTTGGACCCTTCAAATGTATAAGGATAACATATTTATAGTTTTTACATCATAACAATCACTGGGTTCTTGAAAATTGAATCTTTGGGAGAGTTATACCTACCAGTTTTTTTGGATGAACATTTTGCAAATGATTATTCAATTTCTACTCAACCAAACCAAATGAGAATTTATGGCTATTTAAAAGAATGATATGATTGTATTTGCATATATCAATTTGATTGAGACAGGTGAGTGCATCATCGCTCTTCATATATAAGCCTTGTGGCTTCCTTCTTGTGTAGATAGTCTACAACTTCTCAATTAGAACTGCATTTAATGACATACCCATTGGAGATCATACTTATGTAGATTGTTTAAATGAAGATATTTTTCCTAATGTCGAAGTTCACATAGCTAACATAACATCACATCATTACTATGCTCATTAAATATAAGACAATTGAAAATGTCCTTCCACCATTAATTACTCTCGAGTGAACCTCTTTTACCTTACTCCATTTTCTATAAATCAAACAAAAATATTATCATTCTTCATATACCAACTTTTGTTTCAAGACGTTGAGTGCCTTGAGTGACACCATCTCTAAGAGTTTTTTTCTAATGATTGAAGGCCTGGAATGTAGTTCAATGAGGAGGTTGATAGCAGACCAACTCAAGGAGGTTTTTCCTAATACATAGTGACATGGAGGAAGGTGTAATTAGGAAGATCATTGGAGAAAATTTCCTTGATAAGGTTCATGTGCATAACTCCACCTTATTGGAGCATTTTATGTACAATTTCATCTGAGCCTCTAGCAAATTAGAATGGGGAGCTAAAGCTGCAAAATGTTTGGTGAGGCCAACTTACCTAGCTTAGGTTGAAGCTGCTTTGGGGAATCTCAATGAGTACTTGTGTGTGGGCTTGGTAGGATATGTTGTTTGTATCGCCACTGCTTTGATGAATGAACAAGCTAAGCAATTTTTCACTCTCTTTCGCGTCGAACTAGAGAGGAACATGATGAAAAAATTTACTCACTTCATGGAAATCAATGAAAACCTCTTCTCACCAACATAGATTGAAATGATTTAGTAGGTGGTAAAGGGAATCCATATTATGATTTTTACTCTTTGTGTGTGAAAAATGTACTAGAAATACCCCTTTTTTGATGTCGTACAATACAATACAATATATATGTTTCATGTGATGTGATGATCTTGGAGCTCTTTATTTCAATTCCATGTGTTTCTCTTGTATTGTGATGCATTGTTCCTATTTTCATAATCTGCAATAAATTTTGATGGCTTTTGATTCAACTAAATATTCTCTCTGTAATGCATTTTACTTTTGGTACTACAATTTTCCATTGAATGAGTCTTCAAATCATGAGGTGATTTTTTAAACAACATTGATGAATCAATGTTAGGTCCAAGCAAGGTTTTTGGAATCCCATCGGAGTCCAACACAATTTTCAAAACATTACCATTATCCACTTTACAAATTTATCTCAAGGTTTGGTTCGAAGTCCTTTGGGGATTTTTTGAAAAGAGCCCTAGGTAATGGGAAAGCACTTAGTCCTTCAGAAGAGAAATTTCCTTTGGGGATAGAATACGTTTCTGAAACCTTGTCAGGAATTGAAAAAGGTTTCAAAACCTTGCGAAATATTTGAAGTAGAATTGATCTTTACTTAAATTTTCTCCCTCCAATTGGTGTGCACCGAGGTTATGAAAATTTCTTTGAGTCTTGACACCCTTTTAGAGCTTCACACAAAAATGATTTAAAAAAAAAAAGTTTAATCTTAGAATATCAAGTGGAAAAGAGGTTGTGATAACTCTATCAATGCCCGCCTTAATTTCAAAAACCAATTAAAAAGGTGATAACTTTAACATGTGGCTAAATTGTTAAGGGTGGACATGGTTTTGGAGAATAGGACCAAGACTACGGTAACAACTAGATTTAACTGGGGACAAGTATTGTAAAGGATGAATTCGGGAACTCAGGATATCAATAATAGACCAGTGCTTTATCGATTGGGTGACAGAGTCAATAAGATCGAAATGAAGGATCCAAACAAACCAAAAATGGGGCGAGAAAAGGGGAAGAAACACCTAAACTAACAACACAACAAATTAAAATATGTACAGGGTAGGGGACACCTACCTTTGAGTACACATAAATTATGTCAAAATTTATATTTAATTTATAACTAAAAATACATAAGGGATGAGATCACGATGATGCCTTTATTGAATTTGGTGGAATGGATACCCCTCAGTTCTTAGCTCTCAATTGAAGAGGTTTCAACCTAAAGACTCGTGCTCCCATATTAAATAGTTAAGATTCTTTATAAATGATATATAAAATCCTTACATGATATAAAATCTTCCATTAAATATATATGAAATAACAATTAAATATATATACATACAAATTATGTATACACATAATAAAATGTATTTATATATTTATAACTTACAAACTATATAAATGCATAAAATAAAATATGTATAGGGTAGGGGACACTACATTGAGGGGACACTACGTTGAGGGGAGGCTACATTGAGGGGAGGCTACATGGTCTCTCTTCTTCTCTCTTATGGTGAGGTATTTTTCCTTGTATGGGGTTTTTTCCTTCTCATACATCATTGAGAGAATTTTGTATCTTCATCTCGCTTTTGGGGAGGACTTTTTTCCTACTGGGTTTTCTCCTTTTCTTCATTTGTGAGAGATTGTATTTGCATATGTACATAGGTATCTAGCATGGCCTCATAGCAGGGACCCATCTTTGTGTCATTTGTACAATTACTCCCTAAGTTGTACTTAAGGGGGATTGGTTAAAATAGGTGTTTTACCTACCTCGGTCCTATTTAAATGTTAATTCCACTTAGGTCCTAGGCATATTTAAGTTTGATGAGGGCACAACCCGAGACACAGAAAATAACCCACAAACAAGAGAATAATTTTATTATTCAGAAAATGGAGCTTCTTACATGCAGAGGATCTCAAATCCCCAAATTCTACAACACATGCAAGTTACAGAGAGCTACAGAACAACCCTTTCGCAGTATGCGAGCTTGTCCCCCAAAAAGTTACCCAAAAATTAGAAACCCGCCCATAAATAGAGCTCCTCTTTAGTTTGGAGCCAAAACAACATTAAAATTTGAGTTTAGGCGGTTTGGCACCGAAAAATTACAACTTGAAATTCAAATTTTAAAAGAACATTTGCAATTGTATCTTCTAGAAAGTGCGCCAACTTCCCGAGGCCATAACTTTTGATCCGGGGCTCCGATTCGCGAACCGTTTGAACCGTTGGAAAGGTCTTGAAGTCAATAACGCGCTCAAAACTGGATATGCCAATTTCGGCAAGTTTCGGGGCCATTTCGAGAGCTCTAAGTGCCTCAAATCCAACTCAGAAGATTTTCAAGTGCAAATATGGGAAACTAAAACTGCAATATCTTTCAACCCAGAAATAGAAAATAAAAACCATAAATTGCGAATTTCATTATGACGAAAAGGGTATCCAAAAAATGTAAAAACATCTAAAAACCGAGAAACTTGAAATTTAACTATTTTTGGGTGATGCAAGATTGCCCTTACACCACTGTATGCTCCTACATCAAACACCCAGGGTAATTTGAGAAGTGACCCCGTCATGTCTCAGATGGTTGAAGAAAACCCAACCGGTCAACCGCTGCCTTAGATAGCCAAGATGAATCTTCAATAGGCCGTCCTTTCCATTTCACTAGATATTCTTCATACTGCTTGTTCCTGGTACTCCTTCCCACATGACTATCCAAGATTTCCTCAATCTCCTCCTTTTCTGAAGTAGGTGCTGGAATCCCACACTGTTCCATCGTTGGTACTTCCTCTGCGCCACCTTCATGATACTCTGTCAAATCTGAAATGTTGAACATAGGGGAAATGTTGAATCCATCCGACAACTCTACCTCATATGCATTCCCTGAATCATGCCTCTTCAAAATTTTACAAGGACCAAACTTCTTCATCTTCAATTTTTTATATGTTCCCACTGTAAACCTTTCTTTCCTCAAGTGGACCATCACTTCATCACCAATCTGAAACTCCTTATACCTCCTCTTCTCAACTGCTCTTGTAACGCATCAATCTGTCTCTAGAGGGCTGCCAGTGCATCTCTTCCACCAGCATTTATGCTGCCTCGACCACCTCTAGCACCACCATGCCTACCAGGTATCACTCTTGGAGGCATCTTTCTTGACCTCGACCCACAACCACGGTCCTGGTGCGAACTGCCTCATGATCAGCGATCTGTCCACATGCTCAAGAAAACCCGCTCTGATACCACTTGATGAGGGCACAGCTCGAGACACAGAAAATAACCCACAAACAAGAGAATAATTTTATTATTCAGAAAATGGAGCTTCTTACATGCAGAGGATCTCAAATCCCCAAATTCTACAACACATGCAAGTTACAGAAAGCTACAGAACAACCCTTTCGTAGTATGCGAGCTTGTCCCCCAAAAAGTTACCCAAAAATTAGAAACCCGCCCATAAATAGAGATCCTCTTTAGTTTGGAGCCAAAAAAACATTAAAATTTGAGTTTACGTGGTTTGGCGCCAAAAAATTACAACTTGAAATTCAAATTTTAAAAGAACATTTGCAATTGTATCTTCTAGAAAGTGCGCCAACTTCCAAGGGCCATAACTTTTGATCCGGGGCTCCGATTCATGGACCGTTTGAACCGTTGGAAAGGTCTCGAAGTCAAGAACGCGCTTGAAATCAGCCATGCCGATTTTAGCAAGTTTTAGGGCCATTCTGAGAGCTCTAAGTGCCTCAAATCCAACTCAGAAGATTTTTAGGTGCAAATCCGGGAAACTAAAACTGCACTATCTTTCAACCCAGGAATAGAAAATAAAAACCGTAAATTGGGAATTTCATTATGACAAAAAGGGTATCCAAAAATGTAAAACTATCTAAAAATTGAGAAACCTAAAATTTAACTATTTTTGGGTGATGCAAGATTGCCCTTACACCACTGGATGCTCCTGCATCAAAGTTCTTTAGATAAGATTTTATCTTTTATTACATATTAGACTCCTAGGTCATTTAATATTGACTCATGTCATTTAATAATGACATAGTCATTTAGTGTTGGTACTTCATCACACCTTTTCTATATAACCAAGGCATCATATGTACAATCCAATAATTCAATCTGACAATCTTGCATTCATAATCATAGCATGATATTTCTGCCATTCCTCTATTATGGAAGTTTTTTTTTCTTGCAAGTAATCCTAGTATGTTGAGGAGTTCACCATAAACTCCTACAAATAATACTACTAATTTCACTAGCATAAAGAACATGAGCATTCCCTCCATAACATACATTAGACTACCAACTTCACTAGAATAAGGAACATGATACATACCCTAAAGCATCACATATAGAATAAGTGTTTGGTAATATCCAAAGTAGCTAAAAATATGGTGGTGCACATGGATTTTTTAGTTGCATGAAGACTTGTGTTTCTTAATCATTCCAATAGAATTATTTTTTTAACAAAACAATAAGTTGGGGGCATTGATTCACTAATATTTTTTCAAAACTATATATAGTATCTCGCATGCCATACAAATTCTCATATAGTTTTTAGCATTGTGTGTATCTCCTAATTGAATATTATCTTGATCTTAATCAAATATACATTAACCCCTCTTATGAATCTATGTGACCTAAGTATTCCATCTCTTGTATGTCGAATAAACATGTGGAAGATTTTGAAGAAAATATTTATGTTTCAATAACTATAGTATTGGATCTACATGATAAATATGTTACTCCTAAGTCATGTTAATAATGAGCATATCATCAAAGAAAAGTAATAAAAATTAATGCAAATTGGTTTGAAAATTTAATTCATCAAACCCTAAAATGTAGGAGAATTTGTAAGATCATATTGAAATAAAAAATAATAATTCCCTTCATATGTGTAGAAGGTAGTCTTTAGTATTTCATCTTATCTAATTTTGATTTGATGATAAATATATATGGTATTTGGTTTGGTAAAGAACATGCAGCCCCATTCAATTAACTAAGAAAATTTCAACCATAGCAATAGGAAACTTATATTTAATAGTGGGACTTGAGCACATGATAGTTTGGACACATTTCCCAATAATCACTAATGAGGGCCACACCACCCAAAACCCATAGAAATTAGAACAACAAATACCAACACAAAATATGCGAGACAAAAAAATGACTCACTTTCAATTATTTTCAAAAAATGAAATTACAGATTCAAAGCTTACATGCTACATCCTCATGGACTTTATTCATTACAACAAAATCAACTCTAAAAAGAAAATCTACTATTTGGAACCACAATCTGCACTATCAGGGCCACCTTCGACAACCCCCACTTAACCCTTTTTATTTTCCCCAATAACCACCCTAGAATGTTCTAGAAAGTTCAAATTTCCTCATTTTGTTTTGGCACCAAAAGTTCCCTCGTTTGATTTTTGGCCTAGGAAGAATTTTTTATGAAATTCACTTTTTAGAGGACCAACATCACGGGGCCATAACTTTTGATCTGAGCGTTTGATTTGCTATTATTGCATATCGTTGGAAAGCTCTCGATGAGCTCTACTATATGCAAAATTATAGGTCCATTCGACCACTTTTTGAGTTGTTTCGAGGCCTCTAAAGTTTTATATATGAATTTGAAGCTACATTGGAGAAATTTCTCAGGATAAAAACTTTAATTTCTCCCAAATCATGCAGGGTATTGAGGTGATTCTTTCGCGACCGGAATTTTTTTTAGCTCTGCTCCTTGGGGTAAATTTTCACATCCATACGAGCTCATTTAGGCTGACTTACTAAAGATAGTAAGCGTCTGTTTTTCACTATTTTTGATGCTTGACAGTCTTATACCCCTTAAGTGCTATCATGGGACTCAAAAAAACTAAAGAAAATAAAGAAAATAATTTTTTTGGGTGATGCAATATTTCCCTACACCGTTGGATGTTCCTACATCAAACACCTAGGGTAATTTGAAAAGTGACCCTGTCACTTCTCAAGAGTTAGAAGGAAACCAAGAAGGTTAATTTCAGCCTCAGATAACCATGATGAATCTTATATAGGCCTTACTCTCCATTTCACCAAGTACTCTGCATATTGCCTATTTCTTGTGCTTCTACCCACACGACTATCCAAGATTTCTTCTATCTCTCCCTTCTCTGAAGTAGGTGCTGGAATTTTCCACCGTTATTTTATTGGCCCCTCCTCTATATCACCCTCATGATATTCCATCAAATCAGCAATGTTGAACCTAGGATAAATGTTTATTCCATTAGGCAACTCTACCTCATAAGCATTTCCTGAATCATGCTTCTTCAGGATCTTGTATGGTCCAAACTTCATTTTTAACTTGTTGTATGTACCAACTGGAAACCTTTCCTTTCTCAAATGAACCATGACTTCATCTCTTACCTATAACTCCTTATACCTCATTTTCTGATCTTCTTAAGCCTTATATTGTGAGTTCATCTTATTGATATATTTCTTCAACTCTGTGTAAAATCTTCAGGTGCTTAGAAAAATATTCAGCCTTAACACTACTCTTCTCCCCCTTATCCATATTTCTCAATTCAGAAGCAGTTCTTGGACTACTCCCATATACAATTTGGAATGTTGATTTACCAGTGCTCCTATTGACATAATTGTTGTAAGCAAATTTTTTTCTATGGTATAATCAAATCCCATCCCCTAGGCTTATCTCCAACTAAGCATCTTAGTAGGTTGCCCAAAATCCTATTCACAACCTCTATTTGTCCATCAATTTGTGGATGGTGTGCAGAACTAAACTTCAAATCTGTCTTCATCTTCTTCCATAATGTCCTCCAAAAATAACCAACAAATTTGGTATCTTTGTCTAAGACTATACTCCTTGGTAGACCATGTAGTCTCACCACTTCTCTAAAAAACAACTCTACAACATGAACAACATAACTGATCTTATGACACAGAATGAAATGTGCCATCTTTGAAAATCTATCCACCACCACAAATATTGAATCATGCCCTCTTTATGTCCTTGGAAAACCAGGAGCAAAATACATGCTAATATCCTCCCATGGCCTCTCAGGTATAGGTAGTGGTTGATACAATCCAGTATTCTGACTTGTTCCTTTGGCCATTTGACATACTCTACAACTTTGTACAAAATTATTCACATCTTGTTGTAACTGTGGCCAATAATAATTCTCACTGACAAGAGAAATGGTCTTATCTCAACCAAAATGTCCAGCCAATCCTCCAATATGCTTCTCCTTGATTAGACTCTCTCTCATAGAACTCCTTAGAATGCAAAATTGGCCTCCTCTAAAAAACATCCCATCTTGGATTAAGAAATCCAAGCATCTCGTCCTATCCAATGTAACAGGTTCCAAACAAGCCTTCCAAGTTTCCGCAAAGTCTGGATCTTCTAGATACAAACTCTTGAGTTCATTGAACCCAACAACCTCTATATTCATTTCTATCAACAAATTTTTCCTTCTACTCAAGCCATCTGCAACTCTTTTTGACCTTCCACTCCTCTACTTCAAAACAAAGGTATAACTTTGCAAAAACTCAACCCATTTTAAGTTCCTTTGATTCAACTTTCCTTGACTATTTAGATATTGCAAAACCTGGCGATCAGTATATAAAAAAAATTATTTTGGCAACAAATAGTGTCTCCATTTCTTCAAAGTATGAACTATAGCATAAAACTATTGATCATAGACATAATATTTCTTCTTAGCATCATTTAACTTCTCACTAAAATATGCAACATGCTTACCTTCTTGACTCAAAACAGCTCCTATGGCAGTGCCACTAGCATCACAATCTACCTGAAAGACCTTATTGAAATATGGAAGTTCCAAAGCATGATGCTTTGTAACTTTCTTCTTCAACATATAAAAACTTTTGGCTGCTCCTATAGTCCACTTAAACTCTTTTCTATCCCCTCTCATCGCTTCAGTTAGAGGAGCACAAATACTACTGAAATTCTTAATACACTTTCTGTAAAAAACTTTTAGACCATGAAATGATCTTACCTCTATAACATTTCTCGAAATAGGTCATTCAATGATAGCTTTCACCTTCTCTGGATCCATTTTAAGACCCTCTGTTGAGACAACGAATCCCAGATACTCGAACTTTCTCTTCACAAAACTACATTTCTTCAAATTAATCAACAGATTCTCCTCCCTTAGCTTCTCAAAAAGAATTCAGATATGCATCAAGTGCTCCTCCAATGTCTTACTGAAAATAAAAATATCATTCAAATAAAAAATCATAAATTTTCCTGAGAACTCTTTCAATACCTCATTCATAAGCTGCATAAATGTGCTCAGTGCATTGGTTAGCTCGAAAGGCATGACTAACAATTTGTACAAGCCCTCCTTGGTTTTAAAGGTTGTCTTCCATTCATCTCCTTCTCTAATCCGGACCTAGTGATATCCACTCTTCAAATCTATCTTTGTGAAGTACTCAACTCCACTCAAACAATCCATAATGTCATGCATTCTTGGCAAGGGAAATCTATACTTGATGGTGATCTTGTTGATGGTTCTAGAATCTATACACATCAACCATTCCCCATCCTTCTTTGGTTCTAGTATTGTAAGTACTACACATGGACTCAAACTCTCTCTGATCAATCCCTTCCTCAACAACTCTTGCACTTTTCTACTCAACTCTTCAATCTCTGTTGGAGTCATATGATGAGCTTCCTTATTTGGAAAACTGGCTCCAGGAATCAAGTCCATCGGATGACTAATCTTTCTCACTGGAGGTAAACCTTCAGGTATGTTATCATAAATAATAGCTTGAAACTCATTCAACAAATTTGAAACCTCTACAAGTACCTCAATAGTATCTTCTTTATAAATTCTAGGGATCAATGCAAAACACATATGCTCATGCCTCATACCTTTTAGGAACTTTCTTCCATCAACTAGACAAATTTTTGCATTACTCCATACCTTTTCCTATGCCTCTTTCAAGGGCTTAAACTTATGACGAACCCTATCCTTTGTCAAAGAATAGGTGTTGGTATGTCCATCATGTACTACTCGCCGATTAAACTACCACGGTTTGCCTAACAACAAATGACAAACATCCATAGGCATAATATCACACAATACCTCATCATGGTAATTTCCAATCTTGAACTTTACTAGACATTGTTCATTTACCAAGGCTTTATGGTCCTTCTGCAACCAAGCAATCCGATATGGGTTTAGATGCCTTCTCTCCAACCGCAACTTACTAACCATCTCTTCTAAAACAAGGTTATCAATACTACCTCCATCAATAATAATATTGCAAACTTTACCTTCACACTTACATCTGGTGTGAAACAAATTCTCTGTTTGAGTTGGCTCCTTCTCCTCATTCAACATGGCTCTTCTAGTAACAAGAACCTCTCCTCTTTTTGCATCCACAGAATGTGAAGACTCAACATCTTCATCAACATGTGCAACTCATGCATTACCCTCAAGTCTTCTATTTGTCCTTCCTTGATGTTGAGGACACTCATAGGCTCTATGTCCTTCTCCACACTAGAAACAAGCTCCATGGAAGCCTCCTCTTCCTGGTCCTCGTACAAATCTTCCCCTTGCTCTTTGGTCTCCATTATTCTGATCACGAGGATGGTAGGTGTTATCCCCTTTTTGGTTCTAGCTGCTACTGGAGCCTTCACCCTTCTTTTGATCTTCATTTTGACCTCCATATGACCATCCACTAGTCTTTCCTCCATAACCTCCACCTCGTTGTTTGTTCTCAAGCCTTTCGTTTATTTTCTCTTCAACCTTTAGGGAAAACTGATAAGCATCCTTAATGGTGGTCATTCTTACCAGTGCCAATTCTTCCTATATGCTTGGCTTCAACCCATTAATATAACGAGCAAATTTCTCTCTATTCACCTCATAATGTCCTATCTAAATTAGGACCTTGTGAAATTCCTCTATGCATTCTTTCACCATTCTTGTCCCTTGCATCAAGCTCTACATCTTCTTGAGTAACTACAATTTGTAATTGACTGGAATAAATTGTTTCTTCAATTTTGCAACCATTCTGTCCCATCTGGAATTTTATCTATCCCTTGTCTCTCTCTTTCTAATTGGACCTCTTTCCACCATATACTCGTGTGACCTTTCAATTTTTTCCTTGCAAACCTCACTTTGTGAGGATCTTCAATCTCCTCAAACTCAAAAAATTCCTCTATGTCATTGATCCAATCAATCAATTCTTCAAGATTCATATTTCCACTAAAAGTTGAAACCTCCATTTTAGGTCTCTTCCCAATGCTTGAGATCACTCGCAACAATCTTCTTTCTCCAACATCCATTGGATCCTGCTCTTCCTCTTCCATTTCCTCTTCTGTTTCATCTTCATTGTCATCTCTATCTCGTTGCACATCTCTTCTTTGAACCTCTTGTTGCAATGTTTCTAATTGCCTTCTAAGGGCTCTAATTTCATCTCTAGGTGGATCTCTTCCTCCACCACCTTGGCCTCTAGCTCTGCCATATTGGGCAAGTCTTGGAGGCATCTTGGACTCAACCCACACTCACAGGTCCTACTGCAACTACCTCATGTTTGACGCTCTGTTACAAGCTTATGAAATCCTACTCTAATACCACTTGATGAGGGCCACACTGCCCAAAATCCATAGAAATCACAACAATAGATACCAACATAGAAGATGGGAGACAAAAAAATGACTCACTTTCAATTATTTTCAGAAAATAAAATTACAGATTCAAATCTTACATGCTACAACCTCATGGGCTTGATTCATTCAACAAAATCAACTCTGAAAAGAAAATCTACTATTTGAAGCCACAATCTGCACTATCAAGGCCATCTTCTACAACCCCCACTTAACCCTTTTTATTTTCCTCAACAACTGCCCTAGAATGTTCTAGAAAGTTCAAATTTCCTCATTTTGTTTTGGCGCAAAAAGTTCCCCCATTTGATTTCAGGCCTAGGAAGAAATTTTTATGAAATTCACTTTTTAGAGGACCAACTTAGCGGGGCCATAAATTTTGATCCGAGCATTTGATTTTCTATTATTACATATTTTTGGAAAGCTCTTGACGAGCTCTACATCATGCGAAACCGTAGGTCAGTTCGACCACTTTTTGAGTTGTTTCATAGCCTCTAAAGTTTTATATCTTAATTTGAAGATGCATTGGAGAAATTTCTTGGGATAGAAACTTTAATTTCTCCCAAACCGTGCAGGGTATTGAGGTGATTCTTTCGTAACCAGAAATGTTTTTCAGCTCTGCCCCTTGGGGTAAATTTTCACATCCATACAAGCCCGTTTAGACAGACTTACTAAAAATAGTAAGTGCCCATTTCTCACTATTTTTGACGCCTGACAGTCTTATACCCCTTAATTTTCATCATGGGACTCAAAACAATTAAAGAAAATAAAGCAAACAATTTTTTTGGGTGATTCAAGATTTCCCTACACCGTTGGATGCTCCTACATTAGACACCTAAGGTAATTTGAAAAGTGACCCTATCACTTCTTAGGAGTGAGAGGGAAACAAAGATGATTAACCTCAACCTCAGATAGCCATGATGAATCTTTAGTAGGCCTTCCTCTCCATTTCACCAAGTACTCTACATATTGTCTCTTTCTTGTGCTTCTACCCACAGGACTATCCAAGATTTTTTCTATCTCTCCCTTCTCTGAAGTAAGTGCTGGAATTTTCCACTGTTCTTTTATTGGCCCCTCCTCTATATCACCTTCATGATAGTCCGTCAAATGTACAATGTTGAACACAAGAGAAATAATTATTCCATTAGGAAACTCTACCATCTTATCTTCTAAACCGCAAGGAAAAAGGTTGCTCTGTAGAAGGATGTAGAGCAAAATACTACAACTTTGTCTTAGAGTATACACTATGAATGCCTTAGAAAAAATTCTAAAACTTATCTTCATGTGAAGTACACCAAATAAGAATGATTTCAATGAAAAAATATTGTAAACACATCATAACATGTGTACCTATCTTTGCATCGCATGCTTAGACACCAGGTTGATCACCATACTTTCATATATTGCATTAAACTGACTTGTACCAACAAAATTTCTACACATCAACTATCTTCAAAGTATATGCAATCTTCATCACACACATTTGACATCAATGACAACACACATTGAGTTGACATCAATGAAAACACCTATTGCCAACAAATACCTCCTAAAAATATATCCCATGAAGATATGAAAATGATTATGAAGAACTCCTAAAGCATGTTGAATTTATAAACTCTTTCAAAGATGAATTGGTGTTTGTTGGAATCAATGAACTTCCAATAAATGTAGATCAAGATAAGGGATACAAATATTGCATGAGTGAACATATGGAACACTACTCAACCATGAATACATAGATGATACAAAGACAATCAAACTCTATGAAGTTGAAGATGTAGATAGTACTATGATTATGTAGTATGATCAAAAAATACACGAGTGACATGTAGTGCACTACTAAAATATGCATCACAGTGATCTACATAAGTACTATAATCTCAAAATATAATCCACTGAAATAATCCCCTCATACGAGAGATAAAAATAGAAGGTCTATGAGATCCCCAAAAATTAGAAGGTTCCTCCATTGCTCCATTGAAAAAGGAAGCATTAGCATAACACTGTGATAATTCCTCCCTTAATGTTGATGAATAAGAGGTATAGGTAGACCAACTAAAATTGGGAAAAAAAGTCTGCACAGGAATGTAGACCCAACATTAGGTCCAAAAAGATGTACAAAAAACTGAAAAAGTGTGTGCATCAAGGCACACATGTATGAGGCAAGAATCATAATGATCCATTGTTGTGATGAAAAATCAAGGCACTACACAACCCCCATTACACTTTATAATTTAGTGTAAGTAAAAATTTCCATCCCTAAGGAACACATATTAAGTTGTTGTGGAACTTTATATGAGTGCATTTACAAACTTTATTTTCTATTTTGAGTTCTTACAAGTTCATGTCATGAGGTGGAAAATGAAGAAATATATCAAGTATGCCTTTCAAACCTCAAGAAAATAAAAACCCCCATTATTCAAATCATGACCCCACTAAAATGATGCAACGATATGACACTTTATTTTAGTGCATTGTAGATTCCACAAAGTGGATTTGATGTACAAAACCTCAAAAGAGACATACTCAAAATTTAAAATTTTGAAACATAGTCATGAAAAATTAACATCATCACTAGGTAGATCTCAAAAAATCACATATGTTCAAAAAAAGGGACCCAAAAAGGAGTCTATATGAGTGCAAACAAGCCCTCTAAAGTTTCATAAATGGGAACTTTGTAGGGTGTCCTCTAAAAATCTGGTTTAAAATAAATCCATGTATCAGACTAAAAAAATAATCATTCCACTGGATAGAGGATGAAAAAATATGCATAATGAAAAAATCTTTTAGTCAAAAAGACATTCATATGCCCAAGAACGAGGCTCTTGAAGTTGAGAGAAAAATAAAAACATACCAACAGTGAATGAGAAAACTTGGGGATGAAAAATGATGACTTCAAAATCTAACATCATGATAATGTCAGTAGTGGAATATTCTAAAATTCCATTAGACTATTCCAAAACCACTTTTTGGTTTTCCCAAAACCACCTAGAAAGTTGAAAACCACCCTATGAAAGCTAGAAAACCACCCAAAAGGGTATAGGTGGTTTTGAATATGCAATGATGATGTTGTCAAGGTGCTGTGTAGGCTGACTATTGGCATCATCCCTACACATGCCTATATTTTTTTGCACAAAAAATTAAAAAAAAAGAATTAAAAATTTGTTGCATAGACGCCAGGACAACATGTATTTTGAGATAAATGCATAGTAATCAAGGCACAAATTTTGAGGAAGCTTTTTGGTATAGTACCTGATACTACATGTATATGGTTGTATGGATCTATACGGATTTTCATACACTAATCCATGGATGGGCCTCCGAAACCTCAAAAATTTGACTGCCACCAAAAATACTAGTGTTATAAATAAAAATTTATCTCTTAGTCCTTCTAAGCTCAATCATGACATTTTTTTTCTCCAAGAGGCATTGTTTAAGAAATGATGTCTACAACCCTCATAAATTTAATAGAAAGGGATTGGATTTGAAAGCTTTCTCTGATACCATGTTGGAGTAGCCAAGAATTGCTTGTGAACTCAAAACAATCCACAAATGAAAATATGCAAAATGAGAAAATATCATAAGAATGTGATGTGTTGAAATGTATAAATGAGAATTTCTTATAAAGGCAAGCAAGAAGAGGTGAGAAGGTAGGAGTCAAACTCTAACTACCCCTCCAAGTATGAAACAAGTGTAGGACTCTATGGACAAGTGTTGAGATACTTGGTGAGTCTACATGAGGTGAGACAAAAGTCTAAATAACCTCTAAGTGAGCTTAAAATAGTGTGAATAAGACTCTACTAAGTATGCTAAAAGCTAACTAGTTTGATAATACCTCTATTCACACTAACAAAAAGTAACCAAATTATTGCACAAAGAATAAAATCTAGTTGAAGTAGGAAAATTTGAATGCCCAATTCACTTACAAGATCCCACAAGAATCCAATTTGAATAGGAAACTTGGCATTTCTAGTTTGTTAATGGGATTCTATAAATATCCATCTTGCAAAGGTCAAGTGTATATTTGAATGAAATGGTTATAACTTTCTCTTAAGATAGGTTCACTTGAAAAATAGTGTACTCCATACATTACTAAAATCATCATTATGTCATCTTACAAAAATTTGGAATCCATCTGAACATGATTGTTATAACTTGTTCAATTGTTAGGTTCACTTGAAAATCCTTGCATTTTGTACCTTGTTGACATTGTCATTACATCTCATTTCCCTTTTTGTAGAATTTCCTTTGCTTATTACACATAGTATTTAACACATCTAGTTTAATTACATTTATCCACAAACTATACATTTTTGATGTCATATTTTCTCATGTCATGCTTACGTCATACTAACATCATCATTTGCCAAGTGACTTTTGTCACATGATGATCTCATGCTTACATCATATTGATGTCATCAACTACTTGCATAATGTTGATGTCAATAATTTCTTACATCATGATGATGTCACCATCAAAAATTAAATTATAGTTCACTTGATTTGGTCCATAATTCTAAGTGGACCTAAAGTTCTCAATAAGCATTCACCATCTAAATTATTCAACTAAACCAAATATCAGAACTTAAAAGTTTAGTTCACTTGATTTTTTCTATAAATCCAATTAGACCTGAAGTTCCCACAAAATAGTTAAATGTAAAAAATGAATTGGAACTAGTTGAAAGGAAAATACCTTGGAACTATTTATAAAGAGATCTAATTCCACATTGAAGTTTTGCAAGTCCAATTACAGACTAAAAACTCGTGTTCTAACCAATTTTGATTCATTATTCACAAAATTAAAATTGTAGGTACCCATTAAACCCTTATACAAGGTGATGTCCTCAATTTTCCCAATTTGAAGCTAAATTTTTTCTTGAAGCAACTACAAAACCCAACTAAAACACAATAAAATTGACATAAAATTGAAAATAAAACCTATTTTTTTGTGTTGATGTACAAGTTTGTTGATGGGCCTACATGCTCTTGCATTAAGAGGAAATTTTAAAAAAATTATAGGAATGGGTATAAGGCATGAAGAAATATATATTTCTAAAAGTATAGAAATGAATAAAAGACTTAGTCATTTAGATAGGAATTTTACGGATTGCAACTTCAAATATACCAAGGAAACAACAATATATGAAGCATAAGTTTGAAGGTCCAACACTACAAAGGATATAAATAAAATGGTCAAGGATTTAGAGTTTGATGAAAATGGCATATTGGTTAAGGCATATAGAACTCTAGTATCAAAATACTTAGAAAATATTAACCAAAAAATGATTGGGCTTTCGAGGATAGCATGACCAAGTTTGAATTTCTAATGAACGAATACTTGACTCTAAAATAGTTATTGAGGCTCAAAGATTGGGCATTCAATGAGAGTGGTAATAATATAGACACCAAATCAACACTCTAGCAACATAAAATATTCTAAGGCATTAATTTCACATTTTAGAGTTTGGTTAATTGGCATGATATCCCTAATAGGTTTGATAGGCTAACAAATTTACACTTAGAAAATTTTATAAACTTTTAGTCCAAATTGTCAACATTTAGTGGAATGATATGCCATGAGGATGAACTCTGAAAATTTGATAAAAAGGGAAGGGAATCAAATATGGAAAGGATGATATGTTGAGATGGACAACCCCAAAAGTCTATAACTCTAACAAATCACAAGAGTTAAGGAGTTGAAATACAACTCCAATATAAATTCTTTTGGGTTTTTTTATAATTTTGAAGTAGAATTTGAGAATGTAGGGAACAATAAATGGAAGATTTAAATGATTTCTTTACAAAGGTAAAATTAACTTATATTAAATCTCAAATTGGTTATAGAATTTTGGCTAACACAAAGCTAATGTAACACATGGGTAAACATAATTAAACCTATAATTTTTCTGGGCATGCATGACTAGCTTTAACAGGTCACAATAACTAGCATGGTTTAAATATACTAATGCATAATAAATAAATCTTAATACTGAATTTAATGAAAAAAGGAAAAACACTTATCATAATAAAAATGGTGAAACCAAAATACAATTGAGTCCAAGCATATACCAATCCACACCTATTTTTATCCTACATACTCAAAGAAAGGCATCAAATATGACAATAGAGATTATAGCCAAAATAATATATATTGAACCAATTATGTATAATCTAGAAATATATTTCCATCCTACAATAGTATCATATCACAATCAATTCAACATGACCTTTAATCCAATCATATAAAAATCAAGACAAAGAAAGAGTTAACACACAAGCACTACAAACTCCACTACAAAAGAGACCCAAGTTTGTATTAATCTCTAAAAACATATTACAACAATACAATCCACTTATCCCTTTGAGTAAGAAAAATCTATTAGCATAAGAGTTCCTACAAAATAACCTTACAGACCAAAAAGGAAGCTAAGATAATGGAAATGCTTCTCACACTAATCTATGAAGATATAAATTTATAGAAATTACATGATCAAAAAATTATTTTCAAGAAAAGATACACAAAAACCATTACACAATGATATAATCAAGAAAAACCATTTTTTAAAATACCCCACCACAAAATCTCAAACAAATCATAATAACACTAATGGTCATCATGCAATTTGGTGAAAGCTCAAATTGTTGCAAGATGGTGTGTCCCTCAATCTCCTTGATGCAACACGATGCTTCAGTTCGTGACATGGCTTAACTGCCTCCCATAGATCTTGTATAAATTTAGCAGTTGTATTGGGCATTGATAGGTCGATCCTTTTGGTGCAATGACAACCACCAATGTAACGATTGGCATTAGAGTTGAGGTCATGGGTTTGAACCCCTCACTTGTGCTGAGGGGGGATTGTTGCAAGATGGTGTGTCCCTTGGTCTCCTTGGTGTAGCGTGATGCTTGGATTTGTGACATGGATTAACTACCTCCCGTGGATCTTGTATAAATCTGGTAGTTGCATCGAGCAATTGATAGTTCAATATTTTGGTGCAACGACAACCACCAATGTAACACAAATCTATGTCCCACTTTAGGCCAATTGATCAACATATATGTTCTAGTTGGATTCATTCTAACTAAATTAGATTTGGGCTACAACTTTTCAAATTGAAGTGTCCACTAAATACATATGTAGCATCACTTTGAATCCAATCTAAAAAAATGAAATTAGTTGGAAAATTTGATGTTCTCACAATTCTTACAAAAATAAATATTTTTAAAAAAAATTAAAAAATATCCTTTTGTATTTAAGTGTATTTTTCAAATATATATAATTATATATAACTAGTATTTATATTTTTTTTACTAAAAGTATATTAAAGTATCAGTTGTATTCTTAAGAAAAAAATAAAGTTTACTAAAGAAATTTGTCAAAAATATGATGCACTAGAGGAGAGATTCAATGTCGAGACAATATAATTTTTATTTTTAATTTTGGATAAATAGCTAAGATAAAATCTACACCCCATTGAAATAGTTGTTTTTTTAATACATACAAATTTCAAGACTTATTTTTAAAATTATTTTTATCAAAATGAAAAAAATAATCTCTACACTATAATTTCATGTTATAAATACAAATTTGAAAAATAGAAGGAGAAAATTGAAACTTACCATATAAAATGACAAGAGATACTCTTATATCTCTTATGCATTATTGCATTGTCATAGATTCTTTCACACGTCTTAAATCACAAGATATGCATACACACGACATGATGGCCAAGTCATAGTGGGATGCTCTTTTTCCATGAGGGCTCACAATTAACTAATACATATATAATAAATAAATCATTAAGATTGCAAGGTACATGAAACAATTATTCCAACATCATCCAACTTGTCATATACCTTTCAAGAGGAAAAGGTATCATAGTGACTATCAACTATTTACTAGGGTTTGAGAGGCCCATAGGCTCACCACTCCACCTAAATAGCTTTTGTCAATACATCCACAACATTCTAAAAATTATAAACCTTTATAATAATCACTCTCCCATCATCAACCATCATCAATTTGCCTCATCTATGCATGCAAAGTCAAGCAAAAAAAAGCCACTTTTGTAATCTAGTGGGAACTAACCACTTTTGGAGAGTTTTTTTGCAATCTCCTTAACTCTATTCTTTGAATTTTGATTGAAGCCTAATGAAATGCTTGTAGAAACTCACTTCGATGCTCCCTAAAGTAGTGAGCCATTGTACTCCCAAAACTACATTTGATTTTTCCATTAGAATTGAGAGCATGATGCTTTCTAAATGATAATTACCATATCTATCTTCATATTATGGAAATTATTTGAACAACTAACTATAGCACCATCTACTATCATAACTTAAGATAGAATAATTAGGTAAATGAAGCAATTTATATGACTTTTCAATTTTCTATCTATGAAATTAGGGGTGCTATGTAAGTCAATCAATACTATTATCCTTTGCTTTTTCATAAATCCTTGTTATCTTCAGAATTTGAGATATAATAACATTAGATGAAGCATGAAAACAGATGGTTTATCAATAGATGTCTACTCTTTCTCATCCTTCTAGCATAATTTATGCTACACCATGTTTGGTGATCCTTAATGTAGAATAACTCCTTTTATACACATATATGTCCCCTACTATATTTATTGTCATAGTTAAAACATAACCCTTTGAAATTATTTACCTCAATTTGTAGCTATTCTCATAATATCCATCCTATATCTTCAAAATTTGCACCCAATTTTAGACATGTCGGTGTTGGCATATTAACATTCAAATTTCAAATGTCAGCTTTTGGGATTAATTTTTGGGAATTTGGATAAATGCCTATAACTGCCTAGTTTTTTCACCATTTGAAACTAGAAGGAAGCAAGGAGATTTTATGAGCAAGAATGATTGTCAAGAGCAAGTCAAGAGAAATTTTTTAGAGATTTATTGCAATAATTCAAGATCCAAGCATCATTTCAAATCCTATGTGAGTTTATGTGTTCATGTTGTCATTGTTTTGTGAAGGCTAACTCATTTTGTAGGTCTCCAAAGCATTCAGGAAAATCAAGCAGGAAATATCCAAGACCTTGAGGTGATGTGTATGACTTCAACCCTTCAAGAAATCTATTGAAGGGTGGTGAGTTGTATCACTTTGTGATTTCATCATTCCTTCCTATCCATTATCATTTTATCATTGACATTACCATTGTGGAAGTGGAAACACTTACACGGAGTTTTACTGAGGCAAGCCCCTAAATGACACAACATCTCTTCTCTTTGTGAATGTGCAGATCTTAGGTTTGAAGAGGATTGGAAGAATTTTGAAGGAAAATTGTTCATTGTTGCAATTGAAGCCCTACATCTTTTCAACTCACAAAAACTCACCTACAGAATTATCCCACAACATCTCGACAACTTTGCAAGTGGAAATGAGAGACTTAGATCTACCACCAGAGGACCTCAAAAGTTGAACATGACACCCTTACAAGGACTCATACGCCCTTGGGCATATAAGTCCTCCTACGCACATTGGGACCAATTTTTCTAGGTAGGTACACAGTCCTCTGCACTTTCCAAATATGCCTACAAGTTATTGTTTCAATCTTTGCATTGTCAAGATCTTGCATTTTTCATATTAGGTTATATAGTTAAATTAGGTTTCTCATAGTCAATCAATTCCAATCCATTTCCAAGGCTCAAAAGGATCAAATCCAAGTCTAATTGACTCACCTTCATGGTTGAAAGTCAATATAAACACCTTGTTGATTTGTATCCTAATGTAGCTTTGAAAAAGGAGGAAAAAGCAATCCTAGGTTTAGACATTAAACTTAGGGTTCCCTTTTCATATGATACACCTGAGTAACCATAAAATTGCTCAAGACTCCCACTTTGGGTAATGTTTGGTTTGGTGTAAACCATAGCATACATAATAATACCAATTGCACTAGCATAATGAACATGCAACATATCCTTGATATCATACATTGGACTACCAACTTCACTAGCATAAGGAACATGTTTCATATCCTAAAGCCTCACATTATAAAATAAGTGTTTAAGCAATATCCAAATAGCTAAAACTAGGGTGGTGCACATGGATTATTTTAGTTGCATGAATATGCATATTGCTTCATCATTCCAATGGAAGGAATCTTTCTTTAACAAAATCATAAGTTGTGGGAAATGATTCTCCCATATTTTTTTCCAAACTATATATAGCATCTTGTAAGAGATACAAATTCCATCAAGTATTTTAGCATTTTATTTATCTCCTAATTGAACATTTCCTTGATGTTACTCGAGATACTTTAACCCCTCTTATGAATCTATGCGACTTAATTATTCCATCTCTTGTATGCCAAATAAGCATGTAGAATATTTTATATTATTATTATGCTTCAATAATTATAGCATCCGATATACATGTTGAAGATATCATCAAATAAAAATAATAATTTAAGTACAAATTGGTTTGAAACTTGAATTCATCAAGCCCTCAAATGTAGGAGAATGTGTGAGACTAGATGGAAATAAAAAAACCATAAAGGTGGGTTTGTTGGTAGTTGTTTTCCCTCTAATGAATATAATTGAGCAAAAAATTTGAAGATCCTTCTTTTAGCAATTTTGTAAGCTAGTGGGAATTAACCACTTTTGGAGATTTTCTCTGCACAATGTCCTTAACTCTATTCTTCGACCTTTTGATTGAAGCATAATGAAATGCTTTTAGAAATTCACCTCAATGGTCCCTACAGTAGTGGGCCACTCTACTCCCAAAACCGCATTTTCTCTTTCCATTAGAATTGAGAGCATGATGCTTTCTAAATGATAATTACCATATCTATCTTCATATCATGGAAATTATTTGAACAACCCACTACACCACCATCTACTATCATAACTTAAGATAGAACAATTGGATAAATAAAACAATTTATATGAGTTTTCAATTTTCTATCTATGAAATTAGGGGTGCTACCTAAGTCAATCGATATTGTTATCCTTTATTTTTTCGTAAATCCTTGTTATCTTTGAGAATTTGAGATATAATAACACTAGATGAACAAATCAACATCCCCCAACTTTGAGACAAATCTTGTCTACAATCCAAGCTCCATCTACCTTCATGATTATCCCCTGCCACACCCTCACTTCACCAGCTCTTCACATGCTGAATGTACACTCCCATCATCATTTCTTAAAAGGCTCAAGATGTCGATTTGGCCCTTAAGTTATTAGAAGTCTTGATTATCTAATTTAAAATGGGATTAGGGATTGGATATTGCAGAGTGTCTTTTAATAATTAAAAATGAGAAGAAAACTCTTCTTTATATTTTATAAAAAATCAAAGGCAATAAGGTAACTTCCATAAATTGTAAAAGTGCATCTAAACTTTGAAACTATAAAGCATTAAAAAAAAACTTTCTTTATAATTATATTTTTTAATTTTCATGATACTTCAAAAGGCTTGTTTCCAAGATCTTTAAGAAAACACCATTTTTCAGATTTGAAGAATATGTGATAAATTGGAAAAGATTTATAAGTGTAATTTTTAAGGTTATGAAACATTTTTTCAAGAATTAAAGGTAGCAATACTTGAAAATTCTAAATCACTCCCATTATTTGATAAAATATTAAAAAAAATTACAATTCTTGATATTTAAGAGTTCAAAAATAATATAATTGAGAATAAGAGAGTATTTTAGGTATGTTGGCAAGAAAGAGTTTTAATATTTAAGAAGAGAGACTTGCGGGAATTTTCTCATTAGACTTGTTTACTTCAATTTGTTGAGATGTCAATCAAATTAACGTTAAAAGAAAAAATACTGAAGAAGTAAGATTGACGTAAAACGTATAAATAATTGTTTTTAACTATTAGTTGTTTTTCATCCATTATATAAGCTCTAATTTACTTTGACATTAGTACTTTACGATTCTATAATGTATAAATTACATGTATTGAGAATTTCATATACTCAAACCACTGTCATCTTCTTATTCACCTGTGGAGCTCTCCAAAATTCTCAACGTTCCTACCTACCACCCAACGAATTCATCAACTACTCTAAAAGAATTTCTACGTGTTTTATAAATCTTGCTGCATTTGTCAAATCTCCTTAATTATTCATTGTTTTACGCAGTGAACACCCAAAAAATTCTTCAATCTGAAAAGTTTCATTCCAATAAAGCCCATGATATGCAACGAATTAGGCACGAGTTTTACTTTTGCACGGGGCTTGCAAAGTTGAGAAGGTATGTTTAGATTGATTAATTCAAGTCAAACCTCTTAGTTAGTTGGTGAGGTGATGGATCAGATAATTTTTTATGGAGAAATATTTATAATTGTGAAGATATGAATTTTATTTTTGTGTAAGGCTTGCGATACATGATGTATAGATGAAAAGGCATGTTAGATTGATTATTTATGATTGGGAAAGAATGAATTATTTTGCACGTTGCTTGTATCAAATGGTGTATAATTGGGAAGGAATATTAGATTGATTATTTCATGTCAACCTCCTTAGGTTGCTAGTGAGATGATCGATTAGATGACATTTTTATGGAGAAATACTTGCGATTGGAAAAGAAGGAAAATAGTTTTAAAAATAGTGTCGTGATCTTGCCATTTAGGATATGGTATACAAGTCAACAAGCAAATATTATAGGTGGTATATTATATGGTATTTTACCTCATACTCTCACTAAGCTTAAAGAAGATGCCTAACTTCCTTTCAATACAAGACATACACACCTTACTTCTATAAGATTCAAATCTATGATCTCTCTTTGAAAAAATGATTATTTCATATCAACCCCATGGGGTGGGTGGTTAGAGGACAAATTTGATAACTTTTCCATGGAGAAATACTTGTGGTTAAAAAAGAACAAAAATATTTTGTAAAAAACTAAGGTCTACACAATTATCGGATTGTGATGTCTTGCGAACTTGTCATTTATGACATGGTATAAAAGTCAATGAGCTAGGCCATCAAGGTTGAGTCCAAAGAAAACCATTTTATTAAATTGATCATTTTTAAAGTCTAGGATGTATTGCAATATAATTTATATGTGGTATACATATGAGACTATCTCACATCCAATTAAGATTGAAAGAAACACCTAATTATATTTCAATAGAAGACATACAACCTTATTTCTATAAGATTCAAATTTGTGCTCATCTCTTTCAAAAAAAAAAAATTCCAACAACAAAGCACCTTAAATTAATTATATATATAGTCAAATTTAATCTAAATTCTACATTTTAGTATTACATCAAATTATATATTGTCATCAAATTTGAATTAATGTTGTCACTATAAAAAAAAATTGTAATTTATTTGTACACATGAAATGTTGTGATACATGATTGTAACAAATTATTTATTTATTTAATATGTTAAAAATTTAAAACTAATTAAATAACAAAATTAATTAAATCTATTTAAGTATATAAAGATAAATAATTTAATCATTTAATATAAGTGAGTGTTTTTAGTTGTAATAGTGTAAGATTTTTCTGCATCAACATTTTGGTTAACACTACATGATGAATTATGAATGTCTCTAAGTAATCATTTTAAATTAAATAAATGGTCAAAGGGTCTCTGATTAGTTGGTGAAGTTGAATGGTTTTTAATGAGCCCACAAATTCTACCCCAAACCATAAAAAATATACATATTATCATAATTAAGTATATTTTACCTAAGATATTATTTACTTTATTTTTTTTAAACGATATTTTATTTTTAATAATAATCTAATAATTTATAAAACCACATAAATAAACAAGTAAATAGATACAAAACACATATACACTATTTATTTTAATACTTAAAAATATTTTATTTTTAATAATTTTCAGAAAAATAAATTAAACCAATTTAATTACTTTAATTTTTACTTCAATTTTTTTTTTACTTTCCTATAGTAATGAAACACATAAATAACATTAAAATATTAAAAGAAAAAATAATGAAAAGTGTGGATGAGAATAATAATTTTATTGTTGTTGTTGTTTCTATTTAGCAAGGCATCTATAAAATCACTCTAGTTGAACCAAGAAATTTTACTCAATATTTTTCATATCCAAAACCACCCTTTAGTCACATAAAAGCAGACATCAACTCAAGTGATTATTTATTCAAACAAGATAGGCACAAGAACAACTACTTACTTTCAATACAAAAA